>CABHPH010153383.1:15308-30179 GCA_902168325.1 Peromyscus nudipes
CAGGTGCTCACACGCAGCAGGTGCTCACACTCAGCAGGTGCTCACACACAGCAGGTGTTCACACTCAGCAGGTGCTCACACATAGCAGGTGCTCACACACAGCAGGTGTTCACACTCAGCAGGTGCTTAAACGCAGCAGGTGCTCACACTCAGCAGGTGCTCACACTCAGCAGGTGCTCACACGCAGTAGGTGCTCACACACAGCAGGTGCTCACAAGCAGCAGGTACTCACACACACACACACACACACACAGCAGGTGCTCACAAGCAGCAGGTGCTCACACATACACAGTAGGTGCTCACACTCAGCAGGTGCTCACACTCAGCAGGTGCTCACACTCAGCAGGTGCTCACACGCAGTAGGTGCTCACACACACACAGCCGGTGCTCACACTCAGCAGGTGCTCACACACACACACAGCAGGTGCTCACACTCAGCAGGTGCTCACACACACACACACAGCAGGTGCTCACACTCAGCAGATGCTCACACTCAGCAGGTGCTCACATGCAGTAGGTGCTCACACACACACAGCAGGTGTTCACACTCAGCAGGTGCTCACACTCAGTAGGTGCTCACACACACACAGTAGGTGCTCACCCAGTTAGACTGACCTGGAGAGCACTAGAATGGTCGTTCTGACAGGCCAGTTCTTGCTCAACCTCTGAAACCTCCAGCAGATTCCGCTCACTGACCAACCGAGACAGTTCCCCGACCACTGTCACATGCTTTGATACAGTCCCAGACATCTTCTTGAACTGTGGATAATTCTCAACAAAGGCCTGTCATGGAAGAAACATTAATGGGAGATGCTGTTACATTCCAAATAAGAATAGGCATTTGTCAAGAAAAGACTATAAAAAGCTGGGGTTACTTTCTTGCCCAGGGTAAGGTACCCACAATTCTCAACCACATGCATTTATTATTCTTAAGAAGAGACAAGCTGGTACGTATCCTTAGGGTCTTTAGAGGCCAGACATAACTGGGAGTGGAAAGAAATACACAACTTATGATGGTGTGTCATCGTGCTATCTATTGAAGGGAAGCTTTGTAGAAAATGTCTTGCTGGATGTGACGAGCACGCCTGTAATTACAGCCTTGGGAGGCTGAGACGTAAGTACTGCCATGGGGTCCAGCCAGGTCCACATAGCTACAGTGTGGTCTATGGTCTATGCATTTCAACAACAAACTAGAACGAACAAGAAGCTGGTATGATAGCCCACATCTGGAATTCCAACACTTGGGAGGTGAATGCAGGACCTCCCAAACCTAAGGCTAGCCTGAGCTACACAGCAATGACCAGACAGTCTCAAGTACCACAATCCATCCTATAAAGCTCATAAACAAGCAAAGAACCATAGTAGAAATTAGACCTGGAATATTCCAAATGTTGCCTACATAAACAGTTCTAAAGACATAAGTCATCTGTGTGTGTGACTTACCTTCATGTCTGCTATGGATTCTAGTCTTTGCTGTTCTTTTGGTTTCCTCCTCTGGAAGTCTTCCATGAGGTTCTTTATATTGCTACCAATTTCTGCAAAGTTCAGGTACATGTTCTATGAAAAAGGAAGTCAGAAGAAAGTTCAAAACTAGCTTGGTTTTCAGATGTCATAAAAGAAGTGAAAAAGAATTCTGAACAGACTTGAAAGACAAATTCCATTTTAATTACTAAATCTGGACATTAGCCAGAACACTAGTGATGAATACCATTATTATTCTCACAAAGAGCTACCAGAAGGGAGGGAAGTCAGTAACTATGTGAGCGCTATGAAGAAAATACTGCCAAGGCCAGCACCGAGTCTTTTTCTGTCCTGAGATGCAGCCTAACTGCAGGAAGTCTGTCATCCTTCCACACACAACCCTATGTGCCCCATTCCCACAAGCCAGCCCTGATGCTTTACAGAAAACAACAACCTGAAGTAGTCACCTACATTAGCATAGAATTCGTCGTTGTCGGCAGACAGGACCACCTCTCTTAAGTCTTTGCTGATTCCTGGCACTCTGGAAAGATCAATCCGGTTGTTGTTTATGCCCAGCAGTTCATGGACCATGGCCTGATATGTCCACTAAGGAAGAAGGACAAAAAGAATTGGCAAATGACAAAACATGGAAATATCGAGTGTTTAGGAAAACAAAAGAACAATGGCATTCTTAATAACTAGTTTGTTTCACACCAAGTTTCTCTATTTAGTTCATATTTTTATTAATACTTTGTTCTCTAGTAAATATTAAGATTGTCATTTTAATTGCTTAAACATTAAAAAAAAGTCAAAATACTTTTACTTTCACACTTTAGAGAAAATGCAACAAGATTAATAGTCTTGATAGAAAGTAAACAATTATAGCTACCATTAGCTTTTTGATTGTGAATTACAAGTATATTTTTGGCTTCACAGATAGGGCTATATTGGTGCTGCAGTTACAAGCCGTACCACTTCCTGCACGCTTCTGTGGTTTTCTGCCGCCTGAGAAGTGTGTTCTTGCAGATCTGAGTGGTGCTATATTTATCCCGGGAACACTAATATTATCAGAAAAAGCCTGTGAGTTAATCAAAACACTGGCATAATCAGACACTTGCCTCAGAATCCATTTTATCTTATGTTTTTAACTGAGTATGAATTGTGAAGAAGGGTTGACTTCCAGCCTTTAAAAATGTAAATTTGTTTGGCTAAAAACCAGAAAGGTGAAATGCTACAAATCTGCCTTCTCACCATTTATGGAGAGTGGACTTATACAAAGCTAAGTATATTTTAATAAGTAATTCAGTTCCTTTTGGGCACTTACAGTAATACAACAAAGTGACAATGGATCATGGCTCTACCACACACTCCACACATGAAATCTGTTTTCCCTCTCTTCTTGAGACACAGGGTTCTTTGAGGACAGGAGACTCTATCTTTTAACCCTTATATATAACACTTAGTTTACTACATGGCACATAACAGGTTCTCAGTGAAATGTGTTTTTCTTTGGGATACAGAATTATAGATAATTACTTTTCCATCATTTTAAAAAAGATTTCATTTTTACGTTTTCCTTATGTGAGTCTGAGTGCAGGTTTGTGCATGAGTGCGAGGGTTTGTGCATGAGTGCGGGTTTGTGCGTGAGTGCGATGCCTGCAAACACCAGGCAGGGCCCTGGATGCTTTGCAGCAGGAGTTCAAGGTGGCTGGGAGCTGCCCAGTGTGGGCTGGGAGCAGAACCCAAGACTTCCACGAGAGCAGTATGTGCTCTTAGCAACTGAGTCATTTCTCTCCCTCCCTCCCTCTTCCCTCCATCTCCCTTTCTTCCTGCTATCTGGCCAGATGTTGCCTTACATTACAGAGGCGCTCCCTTCCACCGGATTACCCTGGCACTGACATTCCTCTTTGCTGAAAAGAAACTGAGATGGAGGTGCCTCCTCACTCTCTAAATCCCAAATCGCCTCTCAGCACAGCTACATTCAGGAACCGCTGAACTTGCAGAAGGATAAACGTGAGGGGACACAGGCTGTCTCAGGAGTGTTATCCAGACAGTGTCAAACCACCAAAGGCACAGTTTAGCAAGTGCAGCATGGGGCCTGAGAGGCAACGCCACACAGCTGAGGGGAAAGCAAATGGCGCCTGGCTGGCGCAGTCTTCCAGAAGCTGCTCTCTGGCTTCTGAGAGGCTTCAAGGGAGACATGTTTTGACAGGTGAAGTGGGGAAGAGAAAGTATCCTGACGTCCCAGAGCTTAGATAGTGGTCACATTAAAAGCACAATGGCAAGAAATCATGTAGTGCCTCTGTGGCAGAGAGCTGTAGGCTTTAGGTGAAGTTTGGTATACATCCTGAAGGTGCTTGGGTGCCGAAACCAGGAGTGTTTTTAACCCAATAGGTAAATGGGAAACAAGAATTTTAGGCCAGGATCTGTGATTTAAGTGGAGAGCTGTCATCAACCTTGGTTTTGTAGAATACAGATGGAAGAGAAATCAAAAGAAGGACTTGTATAAATGCTTGTTTCACTGTTACTACAAGAGACGGGATCACACCATGGCATGGCGGTGAGGTTGGCAAAGGAGACCCTGGGAAGCGGAGCCCAGAGTTTAGAAGTTTCCTTGGTGAGAGTGGGGTAGTGGCAGAAGGGACAGATGGACAGGACAGAGGCAGAACCAGCATGAATGACTGCGGCTGGAAAACATGACACCACAATACCAGAAATATAAGGCCAAAGCCAAGAGCAGCTGAAACCAGGCGGAGAATGGAGTGGCTGTGATTTCCACACTGGCGTTTTAACGAGCTCCACTCAGTCACCCTTCTTTATACTAAGAAAGGGCTCTGCACCTGGTTGAGCAGTGGGGTGATGGCATCATCACAGCGGTCTAGAATGAGAAGCAGTGGAGGCACCTCTGTCCGCCGGAACTCAAAGAGTTCATATTCTTTACTTATCACTTGCTGAGGACACAAGAGAAAAAGCGTTTGGTTAACCAGTTAGCTGGAAGTGGAGACAACAAAAATAGGAAATGAATAAAAACACGGGTAGTAGTTTTTCCACCCTCACAGGCCTCCCATAAAAGGATTCAAAAGCGTCATAAAGTTTTGTAGCACACTATTAAAAAATCAGGACTTGAAACCCTACTTTCCAAGTGGGTTGGTTGGGCCCCTGAAGTTAAGTAGCTGTAAATATTTCTTAGGTTAAATCTAAGAGTCTTAGTGCTAATTTGTTCCTTTCTTTATTGCTTTGAATTATGTAGCCATACTTCTTTGCCAACAAAACTAACAAAGAAGATATCTTTGTTTGCTCTATCTCTCTTCCTTCCTTCCTGTCTGTCTGTCCTTCCTCCCTCCCTCCCTCCCTGTCCATCCTTCCCTTCCTTCTTTCCTCCTTCCCTCCCTCCCTCCCTCTCTTTCTTCTTCTTCTTCTTCTCCTTCTTCTTCTTCTTCTTCTTCTCCTTCTTCTTCTTCTTCTTCTTCTCCTCCTCCTCCTCCTCCTCCTCCTTCTTCTTCTCCTTCTCTCTCCTTCTCCCCCCTCTCCCCCCTCTCTCCTCTCTCTTCTCCTCTCCCCTCCCCTCTCCTCTCCTCTCCTCTTCTGTCTCTGTCTGTCTGTCTGTCTGTCTGTCTGTCTGTCTGTCTCTCTCTCTCTCTCTCTCTCTCTCTCTCTCCAGACATAGTCCTGGAACTTGATATGTAGCCCAGGCTGACCTTGAACTCACAGAGATCTGTCAAGGCATGCACCACCACATCTGACATTTCAGATATTTCTTAACTCTTATAGGGAAACAACTAGCCCTGAGGTTTTAGAACCAGGAGAAGGGAATACTATACCTTAACACATTCTCCAAGTCTTTTTGCAGCCTCGGATGACAGCTGGTAACGAATCATGGGGCACTTCTTCAGAGACAAGAGGAGAGCTGTCAGTCCTTGAGTAGTTCTGGAGAGCTGGGCTGGATCCCAATTCCGGCCCTTTTTGTTAAAAACATATTAAAAGAAAATACCTTAATTTTCTCTAACTCCAGTTACTTGATGAATTAATTTCCATTTGATTAACTTATTTTGAAAAGCCTTGCCTTCCATACCTGACAGCAACCCAAAATATTGAGGGAAAACAAATGTGGATTCACAGCAATGTAATCACCATAAAATTCCTGCAAATAAAAAGGATCAAAATCAGTTAATCCATGCACTCCAGCTGTACCAGTGCTATGGACTCCACTGTACCAGTGCTATGGACTCCACTGTACCAGTGCCAAGCACTCCACTGTACCAGTGCTATGGACTCCACTGTACCAGTGCCATGCACTCCAGCTGTACCAGTTCCATGCACTCCAGCTGTACCAGTGCCATGCACTCCAGCTGTACCAGTGCCATGGACTCCAGCTGTACCAGTGCTATGCACTCCAGCTGTACCAAGTACTGTGATCAAATGGGAATATACAGGCTGAAGAAGTACAAGGTGTTCAAATAATAACTGAGTAGCAATGGTCAGTATGGGGGAAGTGAGCTAACTATAATACTAGCAATGATAAATCTTCTTTTAAAAAGTTGAAGTATACATACCAATGTAAATTTTTAATTAGTAAAAAAAAAAAAATGCTGTAGGATACACTATGTTATGTGCCCAGTGTTTTCTTGTGTGGGAGGATGTGATTTAAAATAGGTCATTCTTTTTATATGTTCTACCACTTGGAATATCTTTTGGAAAATTTCAAAACTAGTTTATTTGTTGCCTGTGAAGACAGTACTTTTTACATAGGTAATAAATATATTCAAATGTTTATGGTAGACATATTCTAGAACACTGAACTATTAAAGAAGGAAAAACACATTATACATGCTAATGCTATATATTATATAGCATACAAAACAAGTGCTTAGGAGTTTCTGAGTTTTAGCCTAGTGACAAAGTCTCTTTACTAGCTCCCAAAGTATGAGTCTCTCAAACAGAATGTTAAGAAATCTCGCTCACAGCCTTTGATTCGTATTTTCTCCCAATCGGGCATAGCCTTATTGATGAAGGTTTTTAAAGTAAGGTTCATAAACTATCATAAACTAACAAAGAACATACTTGACTCTGTCTCCCGACTATGAAAATGTCTCACCAATTCATCAGCCCACTCTGCTCCTTCCCACTGATCCCATCAATTCTACTTCTGTCCAATGTAATACCTCCTTCAAATGCTCCAGATATAGGTCTGTCTGGTGTGTGCACATGTATTTTGTCTGATCAGACAGCACCTTCTTTATTTATAGACTAAAATCTTTTAATGGGGACAGTACAAGGGAGGTTCCAGGACCCACACCTTTACCTGAACTTCGGCCACAACTTCCTGCTCATCCGCTTCAGCTAATGACTTCACATCACTCTTGCTGATCACATTACTGAAATCTGAAACAGACATGCTGCATGTGACTCAAATGGTATCTGCCGTGCTGCAAGCAGATGCCTACAGGCCTGGGGGAAGCCTAGTGACATGGAGTGGTACATGTCAAAGTCACACACCCGGCTGCAATGAGGAGCACAAATATGCTTGATTAATTAATCCCCAAATTCATACTGTAAAAAAAGACCATCACTGATGACCTCAGGATGCTGCAGACTCAGATCGCTACCTTAAAACAGCAAACACAGGGAAGGAAGTAAACCTTTATTCTCTTTTACATGTAATGTATCAAATAAGAGATGAGGGAAGTTTTTTGTTTTTTTTATAGAAACATTTCCCCTAAAAATCCCATGGAATGTGCATGATAGAATACTTCCTCCTCCAACTCCTATTGAATAATCTATAAACATTGATTTCACTAACAATATCACTAGAAGAAACAACCAGAGAAACGACACAGCATCACCTTTTTAGTATTCTTGCCAAAAAGAACCCAAAACCTAATCCATGTCAGGTTCTTTATGCACTTACAGATATACACGGATAAAGGAACATTTTTTTAACTTGAAGGAATATGCAGAACCACCCTACAGTGATGAAATCAGGAAGATCCAGCCCATAGAAAATGTAACTGCTTCCTCAGTAGACCACTTGCATGGCAGAAGATGACCTATAGAAAATCAGTGGAACCAACACACTGACCAGCAAGGTTTAATAAATGGATCGTATTTTGATCCTGACTCAAACAAAGAAAAAAGAGGGAGAGAGAGAGATGAGATCTGAACACTGAATTGAGTTCACGAAAATAGGAGTTACTTTTCATTTTTACTAGATGAATCTATCTCTATTAAAGATGCATACTAAAATATTAATGGATAAAACTTATATGACATTGTAGATTTGTTTAAAAAATACTGGTGGGAGGAAGATGGGAGCGTGGTTCAAATAAGACTGGGTGTGGCTGGGTACACAGATTTATCATACTATTTTAATTATGTGCATTTGACATTTTCCATAATGTTTTAAAAATATTTTTAAATAAAAGGGGCCTGTTAAATAAGAGACTTACAGGCCTAAAATTATTAAAAATGAAATGAACAGAAGGCCAGTTTAGTGTTAACTTAAATTGTGCTAAAAGCCTGTATTGAATAAAATTACTAAATACAAATTATTTTAGTTTGCTTTAACCAAATAAAATTCTGAAATTGATTGCCACACCCTACAAATTTCAAGTTTATATTTTATACAGTTTAGTACTAATATAATTTTTCTTCTCCCTTGTAGATTTACAGCCCAAATCAATCTTCCTAAGTACCATTCTTTGTTATGCAGTGACACTGTGGAGGAAGTGGGGTCTTTCACTACATGACCCCCACTCCATTTTTAGCAAAAAAACTCAGAAAATGAATGCTTCTATTATATATTGACTTAAAAACAGTACTCAGGGGAAACATATAAATTATATGTACATATGTAGTACTGAGGCTGTAGCTTGTAATTTGACTAAATAATACTGAAATAACTATGCTCCTGAGTGTTGGGATTAAAGGCGTGCTCCACCACTGCCTACCTAATTTTTGGCATAATTAAATAGTAATATATGGTAAAAGAAATTTGTATGATCTAGAGCCTAAGATGTACTAAAATATTAAGTACATTATTAAGTAGTAATAAGACTTAGACAATGGTCTAAATCCCCAAAGCTTAAAACCTCTCAAGTGTCCTACTTTCTCTTCTTTTTCCTTCCTTCCTCTTTTTTCTTTTTTTCAAAAACAAGGTCTTTCTATGTAGCTGTGGCTGGCCTGGGACTAGACCAGGATGGCCATGATCTCCTGCCTCCACTCCTGAGTGCTGGTCTTACAGGAAGCACCACCTCCACGCCAGGCCTAAGCATCCCACTTTTTAGGTGCTAAGTTTGCTCCCTGGTTTTGGAACCAGCTCCAAACTTTACTACATCTACAAAGAGCAATGTTGACACCTAGAGGAGACCAATTGTAACTTCCATAGCAGAATGGAAGAAAAATTCAAATAAATTTTGTGTAGGCATGAACCTGTTCATTTCCAGAGTTTCCTATGCACGCCCCCATGTGGGCACACAAGAGATAACTGCTTGACGATGTGTCCTTCCAGCAAAAGACAGGTGGGATGAATTCATCTGGTGTGCAGACACATTTTTCATTATCCTTCCCCCAAACAAATTAGCTTCTATACCTCCATTCACAGGTGAAATACAGGAGGAAGTAAATACTCTGATGGAGGAAAAATATGCAATTTGGCTCCTTATGACTTTTGGCTCATAAATCAGCCTTAAATCTAAGCAATCACTGATGAGTAGAAATTGTTATTCTGATTTCAGAAAGAGAATGATGGCCATTATCTAATTTTTAAAGGTAACTTGCCCTTATTTTATGTATATTTTGCGTGCATGTATGTCTGTCCATCATGTGTATGCAGTGTCTGTGGAGGCCAGATGTCAGATCTCCTGAAACTGGGGTTACAGGTAGTTGTGAGCTACCATGTGGGTGCTGGGAATTGAACCCTGCTCCTCTGGAAGAGCAGCTAGAGTTCTTAACAACTGAGCCATCTGTCTAGTCCCTACAATATTTTTAATACTTTGAATACACAAGCTTTTAAGTGATGAGTTCAGTGAACTTGATGCTAGGAGTTACTCAATAGCCTAGACCAGCTGGGCCAGACATACGTGATTTAAAAAGTGAACTAACATACTTACAAATAAAATATATACTGTATTTGGGTCTTCGGAGCTCTTGAATCAGATAGTCCACGTTCTCCTAGAAAACAAAGAACAAATTAAGCATGAGCAGAATTGCTTCATAAAAAGTAATAAGGGCTGGTAAGATGGTTCAGCAGATAAGAGCATTTGCTGCCAAGTCTGATGACCTGAGCTGAATCCCAGGCACCCACATGGTGGGAGGGGAGAACGGGTTCCTGCAAATTGTTCTGTGATCTCCATAAATGTAACTTTAAAAACTATTCATTGACTGACTCACTTGGAGTCTAACAGTATGCTGAGATCAAGACTGTACATATACTGGGTAATGAAGGATGAGAATAAAAAGAAATACATTAAATATATTAGGATCTTATACACAGTTTAACATATACATGTATGCTAAATATCAGTTATCTGCATTACTTTGGTTAAATTAAGGTAAAACTAAAGGACGTATGTTGAAATATAGCATAAAATTGCTACTAACTGCCTCAAGCTGCTTATCAATAAATTGCATTCATCTGATCAATAGAACACCAAAATGTGTGTAGTTCTTTAAAAACAAGAGAAAATATAACTTAACTATATTCACTTTGGCTTTTGACTTATTGAGGTCTAAAAGTTCTTTTAAGATTTAATTTTTAAATTTTATGTGTGCGTGTGTGTGTGTGTGTGTGTGTGTGTGTGTGTGTGTGTACATGTACACACTGTTGCCTGTGGAGGACAGACGCATCAGACCCCACTGGAGACTGAGTTACAGGTGGTTGTGAGTTGTCCAACACAGGTGCTGGGAATCGAACCTGAGTCCTCTGTAAGAGCAGTGCACACTCTTAACCAATGAGCCATCTCTCCTATCCAGTTCTTTTTATATCGTCAAAACACGAGAATTCTAACCACAGACCATTCTAATGAGCATTTGATCTGTTTTCGATACCAGAATAAATGCTTAAATTTCAAGTTAAACCAGCCCTTGAAACTAAAATTTGGGGGGACACGAAGGCTGGGCTGCTCGATTGTGTCACTGTTAATATCCTTATTTAAACAATTAAAAGTTTTGTTTAAATTGTGCCTTAGTGCTAAAAAAAGGTTTTAAGAAATGCTCACTACACACAAATCCCTGCACTCAGAAGGCATAAACCAAGAGGTTGTGGGTTCAAAGTCAGCCTGGGTGACAAAGCCAGACCCTGTCTGAAAGCAAGCAAATAACTGAACAGAAGTGTACAGTGCCTACTCAATGGGGGAAAAGTTTTCACATTGTCATTTAAACTACAGAAAAATTATCTTTATGATATAACATTTCTAATGTGTCATTAAGAGATTTATTTATTGTGTGAGTGTATGTGCACACGTGTACGTAGGTGTGCATGGATTGGGAGGCTAGAAAGGGTGTTGGGTGTCCTCCTCTACTGCTTCCTGACATTCATTTGAGGCAGGGTCTCTCCCTGAGCCCTAGGCTCCCATTTCCTGGCTAGGCTGGAAGCCAGAAAGTCCCAGAGATCTTCTGGCCTCCACTCCCCTTGGACCTGGGTTAAAGGGATCTGGGGATGTCCAGCTGGTTTAGTGGGTACTGGGATCTAAACTTTGGTTCTCATGGTTATGCAGCAAGTGCTCCTGACTGCTGAGCCATCTCTCCGGCCCCTTTTTGTTTTTGTTATTGTTTGAGACAGAATCTTATGGAGCCCAAGCAGGCCTCAAACTTACTATGTAGCTAAGAATGATTTTGAACTTCAGATCCTCTTGCCTCTATTTCCCAAGTGGTGGGATCACAGACATGTGCTACCATGCCACTTTATAATCTTAAGGACAAACTGTTTTTAACAAGTAATTTAAGTCTAACATTACTGCTTTATAGGGCCAGGTAAAAAGGTAAAAGATATGAAGCCAAGAGAGTCTGAGAGCGTGTATATGGCTATTAAAGAGGTCTCCTCATTTTATGTTAGGAGATAACAGACTATGTCATCTCTAAGGGCCCTCTTAGTGACCAAAATTTCATTTCTGAAAGCTACAAATATGAAAAAACCCCACATTAATTTAGCAACTATTTCTTAAGCATCTTCTATGTAGCAGGCATCATGGGAAAATAATAGGATGGATAACCAGATAAAATTTCTGCTATCATGGAGCTTATTATGGTAGGTAAGCTAGGTATCAATTACAAAACCCATATAACTTTGTCAAATAAGTATCACTTGCCTGTAATCCCAGAACTCAGGAGGCAGAGGTGGGGGAAGTGGGGGATTATTGCAAATTTCAGCCAGCCAGGACCACACAGTGAAAACCTTGACGGAAAACAGACCCCTTCAACCATGACCAGTGAAGGAGGTGGTGCTGTTTGTAGGAGGGACAGCTGACTGGCTCAGTAAGGCTGGGGAAGATCTGCTTGATGAGGTAAACAAGTTTCAGGCAGAGGGAGGAATCTGTGCAAAGGCTGTGTGGCAGGAGGAGCTGTCAGAATGTAAATGGATGGAAGGGGAGTGTAGCTAAGGTGCAGAGTGGCAGAGAGGCTCCAAGAGTGATAGGAACTAGACCACGCTGGAGTCTGCAGCCAACAAGGAAGGATTCTGTTTTTACCATCAGAACACTGAGAAGTCACCCGGGGATTTCAAGCCAGGCGACACAATCAGGTTTCCATTTGGGAAAGTACACACAATGCAAGCATGATTAAAGCACACTGGGGTTGACAAACATGAACATGAGGCGAGGGAACATAAAGCCAGGCATGGTGGCAGACACGATCCTAGCACCTGGGTGGCAGACGAGGCAGGGGAACTGCCACAAATTTGAAGCCAGCCTGGTTTTTAGCATGAGTTCCAGGTCAGCTAGGGCTCCGGTGAGGCCGTTTCAAAACAAAAACAAAAAGAGAGAATTTTAAAAAATAAGACATAGGATTTTTTTTTTTTAACCAAAACCCAGGGGGCCCGAGAGATGAGATGGCTCAATGGGAAAAGACATCTGCCACCAAGCCTGACAACCTGAGTCTGAGTTTGAGACTCACAGGACCAGGAGAGAACTGACTCCTGCAAGTTGTTCTCTGACCCTCACATGCAGCCTGTGGCACACGCCACCCTCCCCCACCCCCACCTATATATTTTCAGTAGCTGAGAAAGGGCTTATGAACGTTCAGTAAAGTGAACAAATAAAGAACAGGAATAAACATGCAGAGGAATGATAAAAGGCTTCCGGGGCTCCAATGCAGGACTAGACGTGAGCACAGGAAGTTAAATATGTAAAAAAGTCCTTTTCCTGCTAGGCCACTGGATTTAATTGCTTTTACGCTAAAGGCATATTCATTCCTAAGCACAGATGGGATTAAAATGATAAAGGTTCAAGACAGTCAGAGCTGTATGAAAGAGGGACAGTGATGTTTAGTGCTAGGTATGAAGGCCAAGCCAGCACTACAGTGATCTAGGTTCCCAGAGTTAGTGGCTTTGGGAATAGCTTTAATCTGAAAAATATCTTGAAGGAAAACTGGCTGTCAGGGGTGAACCAAGGCATGGAAAGGAGAGGAAGGAAGTCACAACTCTGACAAAACAGGGTAATTATGATGCCACAAATGATGGTCACACAAATTTATTTTCCCTTCTTTTTTTTTTTTTTTTTTTGGTTTTTCGAGACAGGGTTTCTCTGTGTAGCTTTGCGCCTTTCCTGGAACTCACTTGGTAGCCCAGGCTGGCCTCGAACTCACAGAGATCCGCCTGCCTCTGCCTCCCGAGTGCTGGGATTAAAGGCGTGCGCCGCCGCCGCCTGGCTATTTTCCCTTCTTAATGCTGTCAGATCAGTAACTCTGCATTTGCCTGTGGAGACGCAGCTCCGTGTGTGTGGTACCTTTGTAGGTCGAAGAAAACAAATCGCTTTTAGGTGTTTCATGACCTCTCGATTTTGAGACTCGATCCGTTCGAAGAGGTATACCTCCTTCTGAAGAATCTCTGACTGTGTGTAGACCATACTCACTATACCAGTCTGCAAAGAGAAAGGATGAACTAAGGTTACACTAGTCCGGACTAATAAAAACATGCATCAATAGTTCAGCCGTTTTTTCTATTATCACTTGGCTAGGTAATTTAAATGTTAACACACGGAATAATATTTGCTGAATATCCAAAACAGGTAGCGATGTGTGCAAGCAAAAAACCTACTCTCTGAACATGAACAACTCAGAAACTTCTAAAGAGGATTTCTCCATTCACTTCAAGTTGTTCTTCTCCTTTAAGCTGTGGCCAACAAATAACCTGTCATTTCAGCTTGAGCCCCAACAATTAACTTTTAAAAAACAACGTTGACAGGGCCACCCTAAAGTCTTGCAAGTGTTCCCTGTGTCACCATTAACAACTTCTTGGCAGACACTCTTTCAGGCTGAAGAAGCCTCTTGGCACCGGTTAGAGCCGGTTAGACTGCACACCCACTAGGAAAGCTTTATACAACTTTTCCAGTGCCCGACAGAACTGACCACCGTCATGAATGCAATGCTAAGTCCTACAGGGGTGCGGGACCAGCGATTCTAGGGCGGGAGGGAGGGAGGGAGGGCTGCCTTCACAAATCCTGAGCAAAAGCGAACTCACCGTTTCTTTATCCATGAGAAGCACCTTCATGCCGGGCCCGCTGTCCTCTATCATTTTGGAAATATACTGCTTCACTGCAAAAACCACGTTCATAGTGGCGAACTGACAGGTGCCCCACCGCCCTTCCCGCCCCCTTCCCTGGCTGAATTAACCTCAGGCCTGTTGGCTGGGTCTCAGCTGCTTCCGGTCGGCCAAGTATTGGCTTCCGGGAGTCCGGGTAGCTCCGGTCCTGGGATTTGTAGTTCCTCCGCGGAGTCGCGGAACCATACTCGGCTGCTAGGTGCCGGCGCCATTCCCGGCGCGCCTCGCGCGTGGAGAGGAAGGCGGTCTGCCAGCGTCTCAGCAACAGAAACCATGGGACGTGGCTATGCTGTTTGCCGAGCACCCTTTCTGGAGACCGGCGTGCATGTCATCGTAGCACGGGGCAGGCTGAGGCGGCGGGGTCGCAGGTTCGGGACCAGTCCTTACGGCAGCAAGTTTCCGGATGGCCCGGGCTGGGTTTTAAAAGTGTCCAAACAGACTTGAAGCTGCACCAGGGCACGGCATGTTGTATTTACTAGGCCGTGGACAAGATTCGTCTTCTCGACTCCCAGTGGTCATTATTAAGGCAGTGGCAGTGCCCCGTGTTAGCGCGGAGAGTGAGACTGGAGGAGGTTTTCCGAAGAGAGAAGGGCGGCTGAAATTGCTCACGTGGTTGTGGAATGCCTGAACAAAGGGAACACCCTTTAGGGATGCTGGAG
>CABHPH010153384.1:0-19628 GCA_902168325.1 Peromyscus nudipes
TATCTCAATGTACCTCTGGCTGGCATCAGCAGCCTGCATCTAGCTAGGTAGTGTATTCCTTCTTGTGGGCTAATCAGGACTTTCTCACAGCCATTCAAGGAGACTCTGTGGGCTAATCAGAACTTTCTTACAGCCTTGGAGCAAACAAGCTTGAACTCTATTGACTCAGAATAGGCTTCAGATTCAAACTGGGAAACTGAGTCAGTTGTGGGCTCCCACAATCAATCTTGGGCATATAGTCAAAGAATTCTACATCTGACTCCAGAGATACTTGCTCGTCCATGTTCTTTGCTGCTCTAGTCATAACAGCTGAGAATTGAAAATAGACCATACATCCACAAACTGATAAGTGAATAATGAAAATGTGGTACATTTACACATGGATTATTATTCAACTGTTAAGAAACATAAAATTATGAAACCTTCAGGTAAATGAATGGAGCTATAAACAATCACCCTGTGTGAAGCAATCCATGTTTTCTCCTATATGTGGATTTAAGTTTTAAACATTAGATTATATATTTCAATCCAAATAACTACACAGGTTAGGTAGCTAATAAGGAGCTAGTGAGGAGTAGGGGGATCTGCCAAGAAAAGGAAAAATAGAGTATAGTTTTATAAAGACATGAAGAGGAAACTAGAATAGGAAGATTAACTGGGAAGGGGGTGAAAAGACAGGGTAAAGGAGGGTCTATGGGGAGGGCCAAGTAATGCTAAAGGCCTTTGTAAGAGCCATGTGGACACTTACTAATGTAGACATTTCCTAACTGTGTACATATATGAAAGGAATATAAATGGAGTCACAAGATAATGACCGTATTAGACACTTTATGTCATCAAGCAAAACCGCCAGTGCCAGAAATGGGTTATATCTAGTTGAGTTGTTGCCCAATGGGGTCCTACGGACCCTCCCCAAATATCACAGGATAACACCAAGGCTATTGATTACTCTCCAAAACCTGATGGTAAGGCCCTTTTGCTTAAGACACAACTTTCTTATATCATCAGACATTGAGAAGTTGAACTGGTGCCCAACTAGAAACTTCACCCCTACTCACTAGTGTTCTTGCTGCTGGAAGGCACTTTAAATATACTGTCAGAGGATAAAAGCAGTCATCAATTTCACCCAGATGCAAACCCTGGGACCTACAACAGAGACTTGCCTGAAAGATATACTAGTACAATAGTGGCACAAATGTTATGGGAGTAACTAGCCATTTTTTTAATTATTGGATGTAAGGCCCACTCTAAGATATGGAATCCATTCTTAACACTGCTAAAGTGGCCAAGACTCTGAGAGAAGATAGGTCATGGGAGAAACATATTATTCTGCTAAAGGAACATAGCAATAAAATGACCTCTAGTGACATTCTGCTATACCCATCGATCAGAGCCCTGCTCTACCTTCATCAGAGAAGCTTCTTCTTGTAGTAGATGGGAATTGACAAGAAATCCATATCTAGACAATTTGTAAAGAGTAAGAGACTTTGGAGCACTCTGCCCTAAATGGGATGTTTTTATCAAACCTCTCCCTGCAAGACTCAGAGATCCATGCAGAAGAGGAGAAAAGATTGTAAGAGCTGGATGTGGTGAATAGCTCCAAGGAAACAGTGTCTTCTAGAGACAACAGGACCAGTGCACATATGCGCTCCCAGAGACAGAGACAGCATGCACAGTCCCTGTACAGGTTCAAACCAGACAAAACCCCAGCACTGAAGGGGAAAGAAAAACCAAATCCCACCCTTAAACTATTTGCAATTGATAGCTGCTGGGTAACAGGAAATCAATTTTCTCCAATAGATTGATTATCACTGGGTATGTCAACCACACTCCAGGGCATGCTCTCTGCCCAGGAGTAGACTGAGCAACACAAAATGAACTCTGTGTTTCTTGTGTGCTTTTTGTTTTGTTTTGTTGTTTATTTTTAATCTTATTAGTTTTTCTTTTATTTAGTTTGTTTTTTATTACTGTTTCTGTTTTTTGTTGTTTTTCCTAGAGCTTCTGGGGAGTGGAGAAAAGAACATGAACTTGGGTGCATAGGGAGGTGGGAAGGATTTGGGAGGAGCTGAGGGAAAAGGGAAAATATCATCAAATTTTATTGTATGAAAAAATTAATATTTGTATTGAAAATAGACTTCTCAGGGCTGAAGAGTTGGCTCAATCATTAAGCACACTTATTGTTCTTGCAAATTACCTGAATTCAATTCCCAGTACCCACACAGAGGCTCACCACCTCTTCAGGCACCAGATACTCATGTGGTGCACACACATATATACAGGTGAAACACTCATACACACAAAAAATAAGAAAATAAAATCTAAAGGAAAGAAAGAACTGGTGGTGTCATTTTAAAAAGAAAGAAAATAGATTATTCTCCATATAACACACCCTAACCACAGTTTCCATTTCCTCAACTCCTCCCCAACCTCCCCTCTCCCCCAGATCCACTTATCCTCCATTTCGATCAGGAAAGAGCAGGCTTCCAAGAGACAACAACCAAAACACAAAACAAGATACAGTAAGACAAGGCAAAAGCCCTCATATTGAGGCTGGACAAGTCAACCCAATAGGAGGAAAAAAAATCACAAGAGCAGGCAAAAGAGTCAGAGACACACCTGCTCCCACTGTTAGGAGTCCCACAAAAAAACCAAGCTGACAACAGTATCATGTACACAGAGGACCTGGTGCAGACCCCTGCAGGCCCTAGGCTTGCAGCTTCAGTCTTTGTGAGCCCTGCTTAGTTGGTTTAGTGAGCCATATTCTCCTGGTGTCCTCCATACCCTCTGTCTCCTATAATCTTTCCTTCTCCACTTCTGCAGGGCTCCCCATCCCTGAGGGGAGAGACCCGATGGAGACCTCCAACTTAAACTGAATAGAATCTGGCTGTGGGTATCCGTTACTCACTCACATCTGCTGCCAGAGGAAGTCTTTCTTATGACAACTGGACAAGGCACTGATCTATGGGTATAGCAGAATATCACAGGGACATTTTATTAATTTTTAAAAATTTATTTGTTTGTTTGTTTGCTTGCTTGCTTGTTTGGGCCTGTCTTGTTTGGTTCTGTCCTAGGTCTCTGGGCTAGCCTCTCTGGTTCCTAGCCACTGAAGCAGTGTAGGGCACGGGCTCCCTCTTGTGGTACTGTAGGCCTAAAGTTAAACCAAACATTTGTTGGCCCCTCCCACAAGTTCTGTGCCATCATTGCCCCAGGATATCTTCCAGGCAGGACAAATTGTACAAATTGTAGGTGGAGGGTGTTGTGGCTGGGTTGGTGTTCAGATTTCTCTTTCTGCAGTTTTGAGAGTGCCTTCTTGCACCAAAGAGACTAGAATATAGGGGATGAAGGCTCCATGCAGGCACCAGCTCTACCTCTCTACTTTCAAAGAGCTGTGTGGATGTTGTCCTCCTCAGAATGGGGCCCTGCTATCAGTTTTTGGAGAGTGACCTTCTGTCCAAGGGGGTCCTGTAGAGATCTCTAAACCAAAATTCATATTTTTAATAGCTTCCAATTATTTATTGTAGGGAATGAAGGAAGCCCTGAGTGAGTGAAGTCCTGAGTGAATGTATTGTTCCGATGGGTACCACCATATTAAGGACCCATGGGAAAGTGGCAAAGCACCCACACTTGATGGCAAAGCCTTCCTCTGTCCTGGGTACGAAGTGTTGACAGCGTGTGCAGAAAATGTTCACTATAGTTTTCTCCCCCTGGGAATTTACAGCTAAAGACTGCTCCCCTAGAGGGAATGCCCCTAGTTAGGGTAGCTTAACTCGGAACAACTGTGTACCGTAAACCCTGCCTCCTTGTTTCAACTGTATGCTATAAACCTCCACCATGTCTTAGGGTTTCTATTTCTATGCCATGACCAAAAAACATGTTGAGGAGGAAAGGGTTTATTCAGCTTATACTTCTACTTCACTGTTCATCACGGAAGGAAGTCAGGACAAGAACTCAAACAGGACCGGATCCTAGAGTCAGGAGCTGATGCAGAGGCCATGGAAGGGTGCTTCTTATTGGCTTGCTCTCATGCTTTTGTTCAGCCTGCTTTCTTGTAGAATGCTGAACCACTAGCCCAGGGATAGCACTACCCACCATGAGTTGGGCCTTCCTCCATCAATCACTAATTAAGAAAATGCCTTATAGCTGGATCTTATGGAGGCATTTTCTCAGTTGAGGTTCCCTCCCTTCACATAACTCTAGCTTGTGTCAAATTGACATAAAACTAGCCAACACACCCCACCTATCTATTCAACTATATATAATAAATGTGTCTGAGCTTCTGAGGTGCTTGGGTGTCTCCATCAAAGAGTCCAGTCCATCTGTTCCCAGCTGTTTCTGTGTGTCTGTCTTTGTTATTTCTTTATTCCCTCTTCTTCCCTACTAAGGTCAAGTCCCTGGAAGCCATGCAAAGAAGAACATGACAACTTGTCTCTTTTCTGGTTAAGACAGAAGACAAATTCTACTCCTCTTGTATCTGGATGCCTTTTTAATGTGCTCTGAGACAGTTCAGACTAGGGCTTTGGAAAGCTTGCTATGCAGATAACTTGTATACCTCCAGAGATTGAGTCATTGGTTCATACAAAAGTAAACAGAGCATTAAATCTTGCTGGCCACAGTGATTTGCCCAGAACTGAGCTAATGACTCAGGATTTAGCTAACAGCTGTTTCTTACTCTTTGAGCATAACTTTAGTTAGAAGTTTATATTGTAATTCAAGATGGTCCAATGAGATGCAGCACTTGGTATTTTAAATCGTGAGACTTGGGTCTAGAATCCTCAAATTTTCAGCTCTAACTGATTTAAGCAAATGAATTCAAATCCAAGAGAAAAAGAGAGGCTCACCCTATTAAAATAAACCAATTCACACTGTAGAAAGAAAGGAACCAGAATACATAATGTGTTATCTTACAAAATGTTTTGTTTAAACTAAGGATAAAATATTCTTCCCAATCTCTGGCAAATAAATGGCAGCAGGACATGGCAATATGTACTGGAAAACAGAGTAGAGGGACACCCAAGACTACTGTGCTGGTTTGAATGAAAATGGCCTTCATAGGTCTTAAGGAGTGGCACTATTAGGAGGTGTGGCCTTGTTGGAGTAAATGTGGACTTGTTGGAGGAAGTGTGTTGCTGTGGGATGCCTTCCACCAGACGCCACAGTACTTGGGCTTGAGCACAGCATGGCAGATTCCCGCTTTGGTACACAAAGGTGTCTCCAAGCTGAGCAGCACACTGCATGGTGGATTTAGCCTTTACTTATATAGACAAAAAGGGTTTATGGGCCAGTTGCATGCTACCTAATGGCAGCATGGACCCCAGAGTTGGCAGGGTAAGCATGACTCTCCTCGGTACCTCCTCTGTGTTGAAAAGCTGAAGTGAGCAGAGTCAGCAGCCAGGGCTGCCACTTCAGTCTTAGACACACTGCAGTTTGCGATGATCATAAAAGGATTATAGATACAGAAAAGACAGATTCAGATGGAATAAACCTTTAAATGGTTTATATTATGTGTAAAAATGTACATAGGCTTGGAAGAGAGGAAAGGAGGATAGGCAGTTATATAAAGAAATAGATAATTTTTAAAAATAAAGTCTTTAATGAGACAGTAAAAACAATATAAAAATAAGCCACATGAAGATGGAAATCACACAGAGAGTCTGGACTATATTGTCTTCGGGATTTTTAACTGGAGAAAAATATTTGATTGTAAAGACTGCTGAGTTAAACCAATATGTATTTTAAAGGTATCTTGACTTCAAAATTTGTGTCTAAGGATATGTTGCTTTGGAAAAGAGGTTCTGCTTTTGTTTCCACAGAAGATAAGAACCTGTGGATTGCTTCCAGTCTAATATGGTTTGTTCAGCCAAGGCCCCCTGAAAGGTCTCCAATGACACCATGGCCCAGATGATCCAACATCCAAAATTAGCTTCAAAGTGACTGGCTGAGATGATCCATCCTCACAGACTACTACAGCCAAGACTTAACTATAATTCTTATTTTTCTCAGGATCCCCATAAGATTGCGAGTGCCCCCAACCAGCAGGAAATAATATGAGAAGCTATGCCCCAATTCCCAAAATATTGTTTATAAATGTTTATTTTTATTTAAAGGAGGTTGACTATAAATACAACCTCTTTCTAAAGAAGATAAGGGGATACAGATATGATAGGATGAAAGGATAGATTACTTAATCTACTTTTAAAGAGCAACAACTTATTTGAAATGTTTTACATTGCTATGGATTTTAGTTTATTGATACAAATTTAAAGTTAATTTTGTTATACTGTATGTATATTTCTACTCTTGTTTAGGGTGTTATGATTATGCAACTCATTTAAAAATGTAATATATATTTAAAAATACAAATTAATAGTCATCTATGATAGTTAAACTTATAGTCATGTTAATTAGGTTTTCTAGATATGCAGAGATATATTTCAGATAGATAGGTAATCTTAAAACACTTCAAAGACCTACAGAATATGGCATTTGAAATGTTTTTAAGAACTTAGACTTTTCTGGACAGTAAGACACATCTGCTCCTGACAGCACCAATTACTTCAAAGAAGATGATGGGCATCAAAAAAAACTCCATATGGAGTTACTTTCTTTATGGCAACAGTTAGCAATTTGGGCAAGAAACTGTTCTTGTCTGGACTGCTTGACAAAATGTTATATCGACTGGAAAAATGATCACTGAATTTTGCCAAAACAAGGCAAGATGGTCCTTCAGGTTCCTGCTTCACAGAGGAGACTGCCAGACATTCTGCAGGACACAGGGAGAAGCGACTGAGAGACTCTAAGCCTATAAGTTGAAGATGGATTCCCCAAAGTTACAGAGGGACTTTGGATAACTGTCTAGGCAGCCAGCTATCTTTGTCATTCTAGATTTTTAGAAGTTGCTTACAATGCTCTTTCTGTTTACTTAGGTAATACTATATCCTTCTGGGGTTTTTGATGTAGTTGAAGATTAAATAATTATAATTATAAGTTTCCTTGGTTATGATAAAAGATAAATTAGATATGAAACTGTAGACTCACAAACATAGGATAGATAGACTATTTTCTTTAATTTTGCTAAATACAAAGAGACTAGATAGTATAACTGTAATTCTTACTTGATAACTGTTCTATTATATGTAATTTTACTATGTTAAAGTTAAAAACCTTCTGTTTTGATTAGACAGAATAAAGGAAGTGCCATGGAATATCTTTCTGTATGCTGTGAATATGTGTTGCTCTGATTAGTTGATAAATGAAGCTACATTGACCTATGGCAAGGCAGCTTAGAGGCAGGCAGGAAATCCAAGCAGATATACAAAGAGAAGAAAGGAGAGGAGAGAGGCTTCAGCCACCCCTGAAGGAGCAGCAAGATGCCAAAAGACCAGTAATGCCATGGCCACGTGGCAACTTATAAATTAATAGAAATGGGTTAATTTAAGATAAAAGAGCTAGCTAGCAGGAAGCCTGCCATAGGCCATGCAATTGATAATTAATATTAAGCCTCTGAATGATTATTTTATAAGTGGCTGAGGGACCACATGTGGGGTCAGGCAGGACAAGAGGAACGCAGGACCACAGGGCCAGGTAGGACCTGAGAAAACTTCCAACTACAGTATGTTACTGAGGATGGGTTTTGAGATTTCAGATGCTCAAGCCAGGCCCAGTTTCACTCTCTCCCTTCTGCCTTCTGATTCAGATGTAGGACTCTCAACTACCTCTCTAGTACCATGTCTGCCTGAATACCACCATGCTTCCTGCCATGATGATAACAGATTAAACCTCTAAAGTGTAAGCCAGCCCCAATTAAATGTTTTCCTTTATAAGAGTTGTTGTGGTTATGGCGTCTCTTCACAGCAATAGAAACCCTAAGACAATTATAGAAAATCAATTACTCTAGCCCATATAATTATGCTGATGTTAGCTTATTGGCCTTGTTGACATCCATAGCTGTCTTTGCTGCTGCAAAGTAACAGTGTTGGCAGTATCCAAGCCTATACAGAACCTGATAGTAAGGCTAACTCCTGTTTTGTGTCACAGCACAGATGTTGAAGCTCAGTTGAGTTGTTGTCCATGTAATCTCTTATGACACTCATTACCATCATTACTCATATTCTAGTCATCTTTGCCTCTATACTTATCTAAAGCTAGCACCTATTTTATCCACAAAATAGGACTGATGCAGACTTTTTGTATTTGTTTTTATGGTTTGTTTTATGTTTTAATTCTGTGCATATGAGGGTGGGGTAAATTCTCATAAAGGACAGTGCTTGCTGAGGCCAGAAGGGGATGTCATGTCCTTCTAGAGCTGAAATTATTGGTGATTGTGAGCTGCCTGATATGGGGGCTGGAAAGTAAATTCAGGTCCTTTGCAAGAGCAGTAGATGCTCTTAACTGCTAAGCCATCTCTCCAGTTCCACTAATGGGAGGTCTTTAAGAGCAATGGGCCCTTTCATACATGACCTAAAGAAATAAGATATAAAAAATGATGATCAAAGATCTACTTAAGCCGGGCAACACCTTTAATACCAGCACTCGGGAGGCAGAGGCAGGCGGATCTTTGTGAGTTCGAGGCCAGCCTGGTCTACAGAGCGAGATCCAGGAAAGGCTCATAGCTACACAGGGAAACCCTGTCTTGTAAAACCAAAAAAAAAAAAAAAAATCTACTTAAGGTCTACAAGTTCATTGTCTCACACAAATGAAGATTAATGATGTGGACTTTCATGGGGGTAAGCTAAGTGGAAGCAGGCTTTATTAAGAATGATTGCAGCTGAGTGGTGGTGGCATACACCTTTAATTCCAGGACTCAGAAGGCACAGGCAGGCAGATCTCTCAGTTTGAGGTCAACCTGGTCTACAGAGTGAGTTCCAGGACATCCAGGGCTATATGAAGAAACTCTGTCTCAAAATAAAATAAATGAATAAATAAATAAATAAATGATTTTAAAAATAAAAAATAAAAAAAACTATTGCATGAAAGTGGGAAATTAAGAAAAAGTAAAACTTCCAAGAACAAGAGCTGTTAAGAGCCATTGAATTTCCTTTTTCTGGGGTTTTATAGGGCCATGGCAGAAACTGGGCAAAGAGTGAGGTAATCTCTATTGAGACTGGTTTATTTTCTGCTCATGCATTGCTTATGTGCTTCCCATCCAGTTGGGGGTAGATGAAGCCCCACTCTGTTCATCTCTGGCTCTAGAGTCTTTGTCTTTGACCACAGCTGTTTGGCAGCTGATAATTTCTTTGACCCTTTGACTTCACAGGTGTCTCAAATGTGTTATTTATACTAAATTATCTTTGTTCTCGCATTCACATGATCAGCTCATAGATCTAATATGGCAGAGAGTTAACTCTATCCCTGCCACCAAGACTTAGCCACAGTCTTTCCTGGTCACCTCATATGAATCTCTTTGTCTGCAGGATGGTTTGAGGTGTCTTGTTAGCAGACATCCTCGTTTACAATTAAGTTGGTCACACTTAGCTGCATTAGAAGCAAGGTTATATGAAAGATAATACTGCCTTACATTTTTCTTCAAAGGCTTCAGGGGAAACAGCCAGCTGGCTGTTACTGGCCCAAAGCCTTATCCTTCCCCATACCTGAGTAATGTGCACAATCGCAAGGACAAGCCTCATACTCTGTAAAACATGATTTTCCATAGAGGCATATAAACAACAGCTGAAGTAAACTCACTTCTATAGGATACACCTGAGAGGAGCATGAAACTACATTCCAAGAACAATTCTGTGGTTTGAAGTAACTGAGGTCACAGGATTCTTGCCTTGTTTTCTTGGAGTTTTCTCACAAGTACTCAGAATTCTCCTCACACGTCTCCATTCTTGGACCATGTTCCAACTGAACAGCACTAAGATAACTGTGATAGAGCTTGGAAAGGGTAGAATACAGCAATCAGGGTGTATCACAATTAGGAAATGCTATTGATGGGACATACCAATTCCAGAGTATCAATAGTATTTTGCTATCCAAAATTAATGATCTAGTCTTTGAGCCTCTGTTTCCAGATATTACTTACCCATGATCCTCTGCATCTACATTTGAAGTGGGCCTTAGTGAGAACTGTACAGATTTCTCAAGTTAGGTAGCTTTGAAGGTGTCTCTAGTGCTCAGTTAATAGCATTTAGCAGGTTTATGATTTATTTTGCAATGTAATACCTTCAAAAACATAACTGACTTTTAGGCTCCCAACTGGCCATTCCCCACATGCTGGTAGCCATTGGGTAGAATTATTCTTGTCATGCAATTTTGTTTAAATTTCCTTTACCTAGTTTTTTTTTTCTAAACTCCAATTATTATGTTAAGTTTTTGTGGGTAGAGATGGGCAAATACTCAACCCAGACAGAAAATGAACAGACCACAATAATGATTATGCCCAATGTGGTGAGCCCATGAGTTCACTGGGGTTACTTACAGGAGCATAGTCAGGGCTTATTTAGGAGAATAGATGACTCAATGGTGGGTGCATCTCCAGAAGGCCCACCGAGCATGGGTGAATCAGATGCTGTATCTATAGAGCCCTCTGCAAGACTGGCAGGGAGCTTGAAGGTAGAAAAGTCTACTCCAGGCAGGAGAGCTGGTCAGATGTCTCCTTTCCCCAGCAACTATTTTCCTCTTCTACAACCTTGGAGAAGGGCCTTGTGAAGCTTTAACATTCAGACTTCTCTGTCTTGTGCATTGGTTAGTTCCTGAGTCTCAGAAACTTCCTTTCTCCTGTAGAGAATGTTTCAGTTTGGAAGAAATTGTTCCATAGAAGCAATAAAATGTATATTACATAGGGGCATTTGAGTATTCATCAATATATCAAATGTATTATTTTATTATGTGCTTATATTATACAAGCTTCTATTTCTAGATCACTAGGAATTTTAAAATCAAAAGTCTACTTTATTTTTATTAAGTGTTTTTTCAGGATCTATTAAGTTGTCCATATAGTATTTTAATTTTAAATGTAACATTATTGGAAAAGAAAACATAAATGATCCTTGTCTCAGTGTGTTTACTGTGTTAATAATACAAGATTCTAGAATGGGTAAATTTGAAAGAAAAGAGGATTGTTTTAGCTTTCACTTAGATGGTTCAAGGTTGAGGGGCCGCCTGTGGTGACAGCTCCCTGCTGCAGAGTTCTGAAGCAGTGCTATGCATTACAAGACGAGCCAGTGCTGGTGTATATGTGGGTATCTTCCTGTCTTCTTCCTCTTCTTATCAAGCCACGTGAGGACTCCACTCATGACAGTCAAACCACTTTCCAAAAACCACATCTTACAACACAATAATCATAGCGAATTTCCATTCTCTCAGTACCTCACAATGGGAATTAATCTCCAACATGAGTTTTGAAAGGGATATACTATTTCCAAACAAATAGCACACCCAGTCACCACTTAAGTAAGATGTAGCACATATAACAGAAGCCCCTGTGTATCCTCCCTCAATCCTTGCCCCTGACGTTGTGCCCACCTGCTAACCCGAATTTGATTTTTGTCTGTTTTGACATTGCTTACATGTTTTGTCATGTGTGTATTTCTCCGTAAGATATACAATATTGTTCATGCCTTTAACACATTATGTAGGATTTTTACATTACATGTATAGCTCCATAGATTACTTTTCCTCATTTGTTCTTTAAGATTCCACTTTGTCCAAAATGTGTGTTAGTCTACTTTAACCACAACTTAATGTTTACTGAATGGTTACTAAAAATGTTCTACCTACCTACTGGTGATGGGGACTCACATTGTCAACACTACATGTTGCCTGTTTCATTGTTACGTATTTCGCTTTGTATTTATATGCAATTTAGAGTTGCTTGATTTAGTAGATAAAAGACACACAATTAAATGAATTTCACAGAAAAAAATAATTTTAAGTGTATGTCACAAACATTATTTCTGCAATAATTTCATTTAGAACACAGTAAGAAATTCTATATGAGCACTGGCCATGGTATTGCAGGCCTATTACCCCAGCGTTCAGGACAGCAAAGCAGGAGATCCTGAGTTCAAGATAAGTCTGGCCTGTGTAATGAGATCCTGTCCCAAAGAAAACAAAACAAATGCTATGTGAAATGACAGTATATGCACACATGAAGAGTAATTAAAAAGAAAGTTCACTCAAATAATAGTTGATTTTGCTTATTGATATTGTTCTTTCTATTGAAATTTATTCTTAACTATCCCATCTTATCCCATCTCCATTCATAAAAAAAACATGATTGTACTGCTAAATAAGTTAATTCCACCCCATTGCTCATGTGCCAAGCAGGTTCTACAGTTTGAAAAACACTGTTGCAGGCTGGAAAGCCAGGACTGGAATGCTAATTTGTAGGCATTGCATTTGGGGCTTTTCAGAACAGCTAAACTATTCTCCAGAGTGAAAGAAATGAATGTCCTGTTGGTCTGCAGAAAGTTTTGCTCTCATCAAAATTTTCCATGCAAATCTCTCCCCTCAAAAAACCAAAACCAAAACAAGAACAAAAATTTTGCACGGCACAGACACATAAGGCTAATATCTCATGACTGTCAGGTGTGTGCTGCTTGTTACCACTGAAGTGTAGGATCATTTTTTGTACTTGTATGTCATGAGAAGGTCGCCCTCAGTGAGCTGCCAAATCAGTCTTTGCTTTTCTACTGGGTTGCCTGTCTACTAGTACACGGTGTTTCCGATAATCATGTGTCACATGATACTTAATTTGAGACATCTTTTCATTTGGTTTCTATGGAGAATTTTTTAGTGTGCAAGTATTTTAATATGGTCAAATCTTGAAATCTTTGAAAATATTTAAATATTTGAAAACTTATATCTAGCTTTTACAACTTGCTACATGTTCTAGTTTGCTTTCTTTTGCTGTGAGGACCAAAGCAACTTGGGAGGAGGATTTATTTCATCTTAGACTTCCCAGTCCATCACAGAGTGAACTCAAGGCAGTAACTGCAGCAGAGGCCATGGAGGACTATTGGTTTTCTTATACAAACCAGGGTCACCTGCTCAGGGGTAATATCACTCACAGTGGCTGGACCTTCCACACAATCACTAATCAGGAAATTATCCCCACACACAGATTGAGATGACCCTCAACTGACCAGGTGTCTCTAGGCTGTGTCAAGCGGAAAGAACTTACCAGCATAGTCTGGTAACAAGATATATTTCCCTGTGTTTACTTCTTTATCAGTGATTTTGGTCAGCTTCAATCACTGGTAAACTATCCCCAAACGCCTGAATAATGGTGAGCACGTAACAGGCTCTAAACACTTGATGAAAGCGAAATGCAAAATGAAGCTGCAAACCAAAGTGGCCAGGTTCAGGAATGAGTTCTTAGATTTGGGCTGCATGGAGGCACGTGGATCCAGAGTCCTCAGTGTTCTTAGAGACCTTCAGGCCCACAAGAGAAAAGCTAGACAAGAAAAAACTTGCCCAGTTAAAGACTTAAAAGGATTATTATTGTGTTTTACTTAGTATTTACATGGAATATAAGTGAGCTTTTTGAGTTATTTAGCCTACAATCTCACAAGAAATTTATAGCTTGAATTATATTAATAGATTCTTAAACTTCCATGTGTATCTGCCTTCGCAGGATGCATCATTCTTGAAAATAGTGGTTTATTTATGGAAAGGACCAAACCCAGGGCCTCATGCATGCTAAGCAAGTGCTTTACACTGACAGCTTAAAATATTGAATTTTATTTGTTAACATTTTAACATATTTTCATATTCCATGTTATTAATTTTCTTGATAGTGTCTTTTTCCAATATCATTGTCTGAATCTGTGAGTCAAGAAGTGTCCAGGGCATTTAGTGCTTTAAAGATTTTGATGATGAAGTTTCAATTATGAATTTTAATTATAACGCTTACATGGAAACTGTCAGATTTGTTACTATGCTAGGGATAAATCTTTTGAGTTGGTCTCTTTGAATGTTTAACCTCTAAGTGAATTCTGTTTTATAAAAGAAGATCTTAAATGACACCTTTACAATCTCAAGGTTTTAAAATTACATGTAGTTGTGTGTGAGAGACAGGTGGGGTAGCATTCGTGTACCACGTGGAGGTCAAAGGACAACCTGCAGCACTCTTTCCTCTCCCACAATGTGGGCCCTAAAATAGAAGTCCGGTTGCCATGTGCGGCAGCCAGGACCTCTACCCACTGGCTCAGAATCTCAAGTTCTTTGCAGAGAAACACAGAGAGCAGATGTTCTGCACAAGACAGGCCAAGAAACTGTGAAACATGTGAAAGCTTAGCTTCCTGCAGACCTGAAGGGCCTGTACACAGAAGTGAGGCAGGCAGTCAGGTAAGCATCAGTGAGCATCTCGGGGTGCTGTTAGTGTGCTTTGTGCTTCTGCAGACACTGGAAGGGTAAGAAGCTCTCTCCCTTCTCCTCAAACCAAAAGAGGGGTGTCAGAGAGAACCCCAGGAGCTTTCTTGTACCTCTTGACATTTGACACCACAGCTGATAGCCCTACTGCAGCCAGGGTACCAGGGAGGAGAGGGTCTCCCATAAAGCAAAGCCCAGGACATCGTCAGAGAAAATCTTGTATCATCATAGGAAGATTTGAAAATTGTGGTAACCACCACAGACCATAAACATATTTGAAGCTTTATTTTGCCCACCCACCTTTGATATGGTTAATCTTTATTGGATATTGAAATTTTAAAACAAGAAAATAGACCAAATCTGGACTAAGATGGAAAAAACAAAACAAAGCAACAACAACAAACAACAACAACAAAAAACTAGTTTGTCTACCGTCTGAGCTAGGGTTTCTATTGCTGCAACAAAACACCATGACCACAAAGCAAGTTGGGGAGGAAAGGGTTTATTTGGCGTACACTTTTGCATTGCTGTTCATCACTGAAGAAAGTCAGGACAGGAACTCAAACAGGGCAGGATCCAGGAGGCAGGAGCAGAAGGGGTGCTGCTTACTAGCTTGCTTCTCATGGCTTGCTCAACCCAACTTCTTATAGAACCCAGGACCACCAGCCCAGGGATGTCACCACCCACCCTGGACTGGGTCCTCCCCCATTGATCACTAATTGAGGAAATGTCTTACACCTGGATCTCATGGAGGCATTTCCTCAGCTGAGGCTCCTTCCTCTCTGACGACTCTAGCTTATGTCAAGTTGACACACAAAGCCAGCCAGTACATCTACATGCAACCTCAGCCGTTCAGGAGCAGTTAGCGATCCTCTCAAGCAGTGCAGCTTCAGCACACAAGCAAATGTATTTTCTGTAACCACTCTTCCCTCAGTCTCCCCATGTCTGGATAGAGCTGCACATGATATTTTGTTTTAAAATGGAAAATCTCTGCCCATGGTTGTAGCCACTTATTGTTCTTATATTATTTATGTAATTCTTTTTTTGTTTGTTTGTTTGTTTGTTTTGAGACAGGGTTTCTCTGTGTAGTTTTGTGCCTTTCCTGGAACTCACTTTGTAGACCAGGCTGGCCTCGAACTCACAGAGATCCGCCTGCCTCTGCCTCCCGAGTGCTGGGATTAAAGGCGTGTGCCACCACCGCCCAGCTATTTATGTAATTCTCTTTCTTCTTTGTGAGCTCACCTGTTTCAGAGCGCTCTCCATCAAATAAGCATCTGATTATGTTTGCCACATTTTTGTAGTTTTTTATTAATCAGTATGTGTGTGTGTGATCATATATGCCAGGGAACACGTGTGGAGTTGATTTTATCCTTCTACCCTGTAAATTGTAAGGATTGAACTCAGGTTATCAGGTTCGGCAGCAAGAACCTTTACCTATTCAGTCAGCTCACTGGCCCTGCTTTTTATTTTTCATTTTTGTTTTCTATTTCAATAACTTCTCTTATTTTTATTAGTTTCTTTCTCTGGGGTTATTTGAAATAGTTTTTTCTTCTAGAGTTTATTTTGCCTACTTTCTAAGTTGTATTTATCACTTACCTTTAATATTTGTACTGTATTTTCTCCTTTTATTAGTATACATTAGTACAAACTAATGGCCTGTTGTGACATTTTCACATGTGTGATGCACTTGAGCGGCTCTCACCTTCTCCCCTCTTTTGCATTCTCCCGGCTCCTGCTGGTCCTCCACTCCGGCTGGTCCTTTTGTCTTTCCAAATGCTCTCACTTCTACTTTTATATGTCTTAGAAATCTAGGGCTTGGAGAAAAGGCTCAGCAGTGAGGAACTACTACTGCATAGGACCTGGGTTTGATTCCAAGCTCCTCCAGCACTGCTCACATCCATCTCTAACACTGGTCCTCGGGACCCCAATGCCTTCTTTTGACCTGTGTAGGCACTGCAGAAATGCATATGGTGCAAGTAATTTAGGCACAGCAAGAAACCACCAAACAAAGCCACTCTGAGGAGGAAGAAGCAGTTTATTAAAAGCAAAAATCTGCCAGCTACCTGAGATAGTGAAGGACAGTGACAGCTGAGAAAGCTTGTTAGGTGTTATATGGGTATATGGTAAGGGGAGGCAGCTTGAAAGCCAAAACAGCCAGGCGGTTAGTGTGGGGCTTCTTTCAGACGGGTGAGATGCTGGCCATTTTGCTTAGGACTGCTCAGCCAACCAGTGCTTCTATTTTCTGGCAAAACCCAACCCAGGTGGGGCCCACACTGTCACCCTAAAATACTGCTTTCAGTACTGCCATTTGGAGCCTGTCATAGTTAGGGTTTCTATTGCTATGAAGAGATACCATGACCACATTAACTCTTTTTTTTTTTTTTTTTTTTGAGATGGTTTTTCTGTGTAGCTTTGCGCCTTTCCTGGAGCTCACTTGGTAGCCCAGACTGGCCTCGAACTCACAGAGATCCGCCTGCCTCTGCCTCCCGAGTGCTGGGATTAAAGGCGTGCGCCACCAACGCCCGGCGCACAGCAACTCTTATAAAGAAAAACATGTAATTGGGGCTGGCTTACAGTTTCAGAGGTTTAGTCCATTATCTTCATGGTGCCATGCAGGTAGACATGGTGCTGGAGAAGGAGCTGAGAGTTCTACATCTTGATCCATAAGCAGCAGAAACAACTGTGTCACTGGGAATAGCCTGAGCATAGAAGACCTCAAAGCCCACCCCCACAGTGACACACTTCCTCCAACAAGGCCACACCTACTCCAACAAGGCCACATCTCCTAATAGTGCCACTCCCTATGGAGGCCATTTTCTTTCAAACCACCCCAGAGCCCCTCTTTCTACCCTAACAGTGTGCAGACAACACATACAAAGCACAATTCACAAAAAATAAAAATAAAGAGAATATAGACTCAAAATATGAAATGTGGCATATGTCTTTTGGGGTATGGCTTATTTTGCTTAATATGATATCAGATATATAATTCCATCCATTTTTCTGCAAATGACATAATTTCATTTTTCTTTATGTCACAGTTTATTGTGTTTTCCTCTATCCACTCATCTGTTCATGGATAGCTAGGCTGATTGCATAACTTGTGATTTGTGCCACAAAAGACATAGGTGTGCAGACATTTGCTATATGTTCACGTAGATTCTGTCTGATATATACACAGGAGTAGCATAGCTGCTGGACCACATTGGAGTTCTATGTCTAGGGTTTTGATGTTTTGTGGGTTTGATTTTTGTTTTGAAATTTCCACTCTGAATTTCATAGTGATCAGGTAATTTTATATTCTCAATAACAGTGCAGGACAGTTATTTTTCCCATATGTCCTAACAGCATTTGTTGTCTGTTTTCTTGGTAATATGCATTACAGCAGGGGTGTGATATAATCTTCATTGATTTATGTTCAATTAAGATGGTGAGTACTTTGTTTCCTGCTTTCATTAACCATTTGAATGTTTTCTTTTAAGGAATCTGTTTAGTTCATTGGCTCATTTGCTGATTAGATTATTTGTTCATTGATGTTAAATATTTTTGTTTAGAATCCCAAACAACAGGTTTTATTAGCATGTTCTCACACATACATATCACTGTACTTGGCTTGCATTCATCCTGCACTGCTTTTTAGTCTCCTTCCTGTCCCCACTAATACCCTTCTTCCATATAAAAAGCCCTTCTACCTTTGTGTCATGTATATGAATATATATCTGAATCTTTATTATGTATTAGAGAAAATAGGTGCTATTTGTCTTCTCAGTTGTACTCTCTTCTTCCTCTACTTTCCCTTCCTGTAGAGCCTGTTCTATTTCATTCCTATTACTATGATAAAGTAATATAACCAAAAAAAAAAAAAAAACACCTTAGGCTTGGATGTAACCCTCTATCTGATGTTTCCCCCAATGTATGTAGGCCTACTGAGGTTTTTTTTTTATAGGTTTAACACTGCATCTTATACAATATTAAAAGGTTCCAAGATTTTATTTGATTGACTGGCTGAAGTATTTAGAAATATTTATCAAAAGATAACCAACTAAGAATGAGCTGGAAATGCATGATAACTTTGGCTTACCATTAGTGAAGGTATTCAAAGACTCAAGGAAACTAGAATGTTCGAGTGAGTTCACTGTTTAAAACTTAATCCTCCCTGATGAGGGCCCAGAAGACAGGCCTCTCACCGGTAGTATGAGACACAAATTGGTGAGAGGAGCACAGGCACACTTAAAGAGCTCTGTAACGGCCTCCTCCTTGTGCCAAACCTTTTGTGAGAGGGGCAGCTACTAATTGAATGAATTAAATTCATTGGGTCTAATTGGATCCTGGAGTAGCTGGGACCAAGCGCCAACACTGAGTCACCAATGTACTTAGATTACAGCATGGGCAAAATAATGTCTATAATGACCTGAATCTTGTAGAGCTTTGGCTCTGGCTACTCAATCATGGTACTCCTAGGGGTACCATAAATACTCAGCCTACTAGGTTCTTGCTTAATCTCTATAATAATAAAAAATAAATAAAAAATTTTAAAACCCTAAAAAATTAAGAAAAAGGATACCTTGAACCAGAACAATAGGCAAACACAGCCTGTCAACCAACTTCCAGATCTGAGCTAATTTACAGGTCCAGAACCCCTTGAATGAAAGAGGCCATGCCCCCTTGAAGAAGGACCTTGTTACAATACAAAAAGTTTGATATTAATCCTTCTCCCATTGTTCCCCCAAAGGGATTTATCGACTTTTACTAGGACAACTGTACATTAGGGGAAAGGAAATAATTAGAACTTTTGTGATCTACTTGATACTGGTTCTGAATTGTTACAGATTCAGGGAGACTCCAAAAAGATTGTTGTCCTCCAATTAAAGTATAGGCAGGTGAATGATGGAGTGTTAGCCAAAGTCCAACTCACAGTAGGTTTGGTAGACTTCCATACTCATGTAGTGTTTATTTCCCCAGAATGAAAAACTGGCATAGATGTACTTAACAGCTGGCAAAATCTCCATATTGGTTCCCTGACCTATAGAGTGAGGCCTATTATGATTGGAAAGGCAAAATGGACTGCACTAGAGCTGTATCTATCAAAGAAAATAGGGAATCAAAAACAATATTGCAGCCAGGCAGTGGTGGCGCACGCCTTTAATCCCAGCCAGGTGGATCTCTGTGAGTTCGAGGCCAGCCTGGTCTACAAAGCAAGTTCCAGGAAAGGCGCAAAGCTACACAGAGAAACTCTGTCTCGAAAAACCAAAATAAATAAATAGATAGATAGATAGATAGATAGATAGATAGATAAATAGATAAATAGATAAATA
>CABHPH010153384.1:19728-34418 GCA_902168325.1 Peromyscus nudipes
ACAAACTTAATAATATAATTACTCCCAAAGCAGCTTCTGTACCAGACATGCTGCCCTCACTTGAACAATGGAAGGATACTCCTTGAATATAATATGCAGCTATTGATTGGGCAAATGCTTTTAGCTCCATGCTTGTCCATAAGGACCACTAAAAGAAGTTTGCGTTTGCTGCCAAAGCCAGAAGTATGCTCTCACTGTTATGCCTCAAGGGTCTGTTAACTCTCCAGTGCTGTCGTTTCCTGCCTCTTCCACAAGGTATCACACTGGTTCACTGCATTGACGACATTACTGTGATTGGAGCAAGTGAGCATGAAGTAGCAACCACTCTGGACAAGTTGGTAAAATATATGCATATCAGAGGATTAGAAATGAATCCAACCAAAATTCAAGGGCCTTCTACCTCAGAGAAATTTCTTAGAGCCCAATGGCATGGGGGATGGGAAGATATTCCTTCTAGTATAAGGACAGTACATGTGGCCCTTCCCACCAACAAGAATCACATTGTGTAGTGGGCCTATTTGGATTTTGGAGGCAGCACATTCCTCACTTGGGTGTGTTACTCCAGCCTTTATACCGAAAGACTGAGAAAGCTGCCAGTTTTGAGAGTGGCCTGGAACAGGAGAAGGATTTTCAACAGGTTTAAGCTTTAGTGCAGGCTGCTCTTCCATATGGACCTTAGCATGCCCAATGGTACTTGAGGTGTTGGTGGCAGATAGGGACACTGTACCTGTTGGTAGGCTCCTACAGATGAATCATAGTAGAAGACCTTGGATTTTTAGAAGAAGGTCTTATTGTCATATACAGATAACTATTCCGCCTTTGAGTGACATCCAGTTTGCTGGCCTTAGTAGAAACTGCACAATAGACAATGGGTCATTGAGTACCATGAAACCTGAGCTGCCCATCGTGAGCAGTGTCACCTGACCCATCAAGTCATAACGCTTGCACAATAGCAATCCATCATCAGAAGGAAGTGATGAGATCAGGCCTGAGCAGGTTATGGTGGCACAATTAAGTTACATGAAGTTCCTACTCTTGCTTTCTGTCTGCATGCATGTACCTATGGTCTCACGGCTGTGCTGTATAGCCAACTGACTGGGGAAGAGAAGATTAGGGCATGGCTTACAGACAGTTCTACACATTAGGCAGGTACCACTCAGAAGCTGACAGCTGTAGCAGTATAGCCCCATTCTAAGGACAGTATAGCCCCATCCTGAAGGACAACTGGTGAAGAAAAATCTTCGCAGTGGACTGTGGAGGCCCTCAAAGATTCCCAAGTGAGATCTGAGCTTTCTTTACCGAGCAGACTGCATTAGAGGATTGCTTAACCCTGTGCATGGTTACTAGGTGATTTGAAGAATCTGCACTCGGCTGAGCTAGGGGGAGGTATTTTGCTCCTCCTGTTGGAATTCCTATAAATAGCCCATGAGAAGAGCCAGAAGGGGCCGGTGGATCTTTTCTCAATAAAACATGGATGGAGGATAGTCCGCTTTTACCCCAGAATGGTCCTCCTTTGTAGAGGCATGGAAGTCTTTGTGCTCAGAGACACAGTGTTGTTTCTTCAAGGGAAGAAATGCAATACCTATCTACCCAGAAGCAAAGCTGTCACAGGTAGCAAAAATGTCACCAGGTCATTGACGATATCCACTCCCAGCCTTCTGGGCAAGAAAACAGGTATTTTATCTCCTCTGTTGAGGAGAGAGGCCCCTGTGTGTTTAACATTCCTGGTGCCCTAGTGCTCTGTGGGGCAAGGACCTTTCACAGTGGTGCTAAGCTATGGTTGCCTTTGCCTGCTAGGCTTTAAGGAAAGATGTTTTTTCCAGAAACTGTAGAGACTGATTGCTAGTGTTTCACAGTGAACTGTATGGTCCTCTAGAAAAATGAACACAGGAAGGGAGGATATGGATCAGCTGAAGAGGTTAAAAATTGGAAATTGGGAGAAAAATAGAGAATGGATACATGAGCAGAGGTGGAAACTGCCTGGGCAGATCTCATAGCTTAGATACCACAGCTCTTGATAGCACCTTCCCGAACTGAAGCACACTCTCAGGTCTCTTGTCAATTATTCTGCACTTATTGATGTTGTTTCCTTTGTGACATACATGTTAGTTATTTTCGCTGTTACCCTGCAAGAAAACGTCACGAAACACGACAGAATCCGCTAATAGAGTTTATTGGAGGACAGGGATAGTGAGTGCCCACACGGGGAGACACATGTGTGAGGAAGGAAGGAGAGAAAGAGAAAGAGAGAGATGGGGAACATGGCGCCGGCTTTTAAAGGCAGGGCGTGCAAGGTAGACGTAGATGACGTAGGCACGCTGCGCGCTTGCGTGGCTACGTGACTTCACGGATCCTGGTCACGCGAGACGCCTTGACCCAGAAATGGCTATCTTGACCTGGAACTGGCTAAGCAGAAGTGTCCGCCAGGCATATGCAAACACGCCCAACCTTGGGGCATGTTGTGAACCCTTCAATACATACTTAGCACACCATCCCTTCCTACGAATACCACTTTTCAACTATATGAAGATGTTTCAGCATTCCGCTGCTTGTCTCTACTTAGTTTGTGGTGTCACTGGGTTGGACACAAGTGCTAGTTTGAAAAACTGAACCCATAAAAATAGCTAAGTACTGATGATGGCTCCTGTGCATTGCATTGTGAGCAGTGCACAGTTGCAATGTGCCTAGAGCTTTCTCCTGCCCATTTTCCCTGTCCTGCATACATTCTTGACATGTCAAAGCTGGTTATTTTCTAACCCACTTATTCCTTCTCTGAATGTTTCACTGGTCCACAGAAATTTTTAAAAATAATTTTTCTTTATTTTTATTTATATGTATACATGTTTTGGCTGTATGTTTGTCTAGACACCATAAGCATGCAGTGCCCATGATGGCCAGAAGAGGATATCAGGTACCCCCAAGACTGGAGTTACAGATGTTCGTTAACCATCATGTAGGTACTGCAGGTTGAACCTCAGTCCTCTGAAAGAGGACTGTTGTTTGCTTCAACATACAGATTTTTCTCATTTAACTATTTCAAAACAGTATGATCACACCTATAATGGGACTTGCTCTTCTGTAGTTCAGCCTTTCCTTCATATACTTCTCAAGTGTCCCTCTGGTGCTATCATCTGTCTATCTTGTGTGCATGAATGTGTGCATGCATGTGTGCATGCCTCTGTGTGTGTGTTTGTGTGTGTGTGTGTGTGTGTGTGTGTGTGTGCATGCATGATGGGAATTAAACCCAGTCTCATATACGTTAAGTATACACTTTACCACTGAGTTACACTCTGGGTATTTTTTTTTATTTAGAGTTTTGGGATATTTTCCACCATGCAGGCTAATGTGTAGAGAAGGAGTACGCACAGTAAGACTTGCCCAAATGTGAAGATTTATCGCATAGTTATCAGCCCTTTTATTATCAGCAGAGAAAGAAGAATATCATTTTGAATACTATTTTGGAGTTACAGTTTTTTGAGCATAGATACTGTGTGTGTGTGTGTGTGTGTGGAGGGGTAAGCATATTTAAAAGCGAAGTTCAGTTTTATGATCAACTCAGTGAGCACAGGATCTCAGACTATACCCACCGAACATTCTTCATCGGGGGTTTGACCACTCTGCCATGGAGACTCTGGCCTGAAGTTTAGTTCCTAAGTTGCACATTTGAATAAAGTCAACTTTCCTTGATAAACTGAATCTTTGGGGCACGTAGAAAAGCTGTGAGTTCTGATCCTGACTTATTCAGTCGACTGCTATCTGTTTCCCCAGCTTGTGCAAATAGAAACTCATAAAGACAAAGTGAACAAATAAAAAGCTTGATTCTAACCCAAGTGGTGGATGATAAAAATCAAGTCCACCCTGTCAGAATGGTAAGAATGTCCCTCTAATTGGTATGTTTTGCTATTATATATGATATAGTATAAAAAATAGCCAGAGCTACACAGTAAGACCGTCTTGAAAAACCAAAAGCAACAACAACAAAAAATTATTATTTTCATATGCTAGTGGGCATTGTTATGCCCGCTCAGCCTACTTTTTTGTTTGTTTGTTTCTCAATAACTACTGTGTTTTGTCTCTTTCTTCCTGCGTTGGACCGGGGAACTCTCGTTCATATTTCATCTTTTTTTATCTGTGACCTAAGTGTTGAATGGGAAATGTCTCCCATAGTCTTGAGCAGCTGAACATTTCATCTGCAGTTGGTGGTGCTGTGTGGGGAGGTGTAGGAAGTCTAGCCTTGCTGGAGGAAGTATGTCACTGGGGACCATTTTTGAATGAACAAGCCTTCTCTGTTCTAGTTTTCTCTCTCTTTTTCATGCTTGCCGTCGGATGTGAGCATTCAGCTTCCTGCTCTGGCTGCCATGCTCGCCTGCTGCCTTGCGGCGATGCATGAAGGATTCTTAACACAAGCTTCCCTTCCTTACGTGCTTCTGTCTTGCTGTTTGCTCACAGCGATAGGAAAGGAACTAACATGGTGATTAGACCCATATTCCTTTTGATTTGGGGAACAGGATCTTGCTATGTAGCCATGGCTTACCTGATACTCACAATGAACTTTGTACTTGAGACTTGCCTTGAACTCTTGGCAACCCTCCTGCTTCAGTCTCCAGAATGCTAGAATGTCAAGTGTGAGCCACCATACCTGGCTTTTGTCATACATCTTAAACACATGTATTTAATGTATACCCTTCTAGTAGACCAGACATGTCTGTTCCCTTTTAAAGCATTCTCTAGTGTGAGATGAAGTGAACAGGATTTGAATTTCCTCACTCTCAACACCTGTAAACTATGTAGATATAGTTGTTATTTTAAATTTTTTGTTTTTCCATTTATATACCAGCTGTTAGATGCAACTACAGATTTTACTAGTATTGAAAAAAAAAACACACTACTTTTAAAAATCTTACATTTATTCTGCTTCCTATGGTCATCTTAACTTGCTTACTTTGAATTTTATTTATGGTAGGATGTAGCCTCAATTCTTTTAGAAAAGAGTGTATAGGCATAATTTTTCCTTGTGTGTCTTTGAGGATTTCTTAAGCTTGTTCTGTTTTTCTCCAATAACTGGCCATCGGAAACACTTTGCAGCTTGTCTGGCCCCAGTTTCCTCACTTAAGGGTTTAATCTCTGAGTTCATTGCTTGTGCCTGTTGTCCAAAGAAGGGGAGGAGAGGAGGGCTGGGTAGGTGTGTGGGCCCCACATCCAGTTTCTCAGGTAAATCCTGCTGAATATTCTAACTTTCTTGTTTACTTCATCTACTTAATCTTTGCCTGTAACTGCTCTAAAACAGACATGATCCGAATTAGAATTCTTCTGCCTGTGCTTACGGCTAAAATTCCCTTCAGTGTGGTTGCCCTGAGAAGTTTCCAAAGAAGCCACTTCACTACCACCCCTGTCACTGAGTGCTTCTGAGTGTCATTGGTAAGTTTGTTTCACTGGTTTCTACTCCTGCTCTCAGCTGCAGGGGCTGCCAGCTATGGAGAACACGGGTGTGGACAGCAGAATAGTAGATCCAGGCACTACAGTGATGGAGCAGACAGAACGATGTCTTCTAAAGATGTCCTTGGCACTTGAGAATATGTGGAGACACAGGGGCTTATCTGAAGAACTCTGGTGGGTTCAGGTGGCATGAAATGTCCTTGGACATAACATGAGGAATAGATGACCTGAACCCACAGCATCACTATTGACAGAGAGAAGAACCATTTGTACCATACTAGTTCCTTCTTGTTGTGGCAAATTTCTATAACTTCAGTGTCTTAAGACAACATAAATGTATATTATTTTTCATTCTGAAAATCAGAACTCTGAAATGGAGCCATGGACTAAATCAAGGGTTTTGCCAGAGCTAGGTCCCTTTGGGATACTGTAGAAAAGAATTGGTTTCTTTGCTTTTTCTAATTTTAGAAGCTTCATACATCCCTTGACACATGATGTTTTCTTGCCTCAAATACTTTGCTACATGCTCCCAACACATTTTGGATTGGCATATTGGGGGGGGGGGATTCCCACGATGCTCTTAATTCCTCCTCTATCTTTCTTTTTCTTTTTCAACAAGTGAAGGGAAAGAATGTTTGATCTAGTTAGGATTTTATTTGGTTGTACACAAAATCCTAAAATAAAGTAGCTTAAGCAAGGTTAACATTTTTTATTGTTGTTACACAAGAAGAAATCTAGAAGTGAAATCTCAGGATACAAAAATTCCTGCTCTACTAGACACCACACCCACATTCCAGATAGCAGGAATGAGCTAACTCAGATGAGGTCAAAACCTCCTTGAAGCTTCAAAATACTTGAGTTATGTCTCACCAGCCACATTTAGCTGCCAAAAGTCTAAAATATCACTGCTTTGCCCAGCAGAGTTCCCAGGTCCCACTATTAAGGAAGAAAAGAGAACAAATGTTTGCAAGATAATTGGCTTTCTCTGCTTCATACTGTAATTCAAAGTGTGAATATCATATACCATAAACTCTATGAAGCGGAGGTTTAGAGTATTCCTTTACACTATGTGAATATATGTCACTATGATTAGGTTAATAAAGACGCTAACTTGCTGATAGCTAGGCAGAATTCGGTTAGGCGGGAGAACCAGACTAAGAGGATGCAGGGAAGAAGGAGGGAAGAGTCTCAGGAGCCTTGAGGAAACACAGAGAGAAGCATGATGAACTTGCCGTGTTGAAAAAAAGAAATATGAGTTAATTTAAATTGTAAGAGTTAGCTAGTTACAAGCCTGAGCTATTGGCCAAGCATCTATAATTAATAATAAGTCTCAATGTGGTTATTTGGGAGCAGCTGCCAGGACACAGAGAAGCCCTGCCTACATGGTGGGAAATTCAAACTTGGCTAATCCCATTACAGACACATATCCTGTGACATAAAAGTTCACGGGAGGGGCTGGGAGGATAGCTTAGTTGATGAAGTGCTTCCTGAGTCCTATCCCAGATCCCACAAACAACCCCAGCACACTGACCAGCCAGCTTAGCCTACATGAGGAGCTCTGGGCCAATGAGGCCTTGGCAAAAAAAGAAAAAGGTGGACAGTAGCTGAGGACTGACACCTAAAGTTGTTCTCTGGCTTCCACATGCATGCACACACATGTACACATGTAACCAAGTTTATACATGAACACACATGTGCACAAACATGCAAGAATGAACAGAAGGCTGTAGGACAAGGATTCAATCATGGTAGAGTATATACCCACAGTATAGCTCAAATTTTGTTCTGTTTAATTAATTACCATCTACTTATGGGTCAGGGAAGATTTTTTTCATGTAGGAAGATCAAGAACCAATTTGGTTAATGAGCTCACACACTTCCTGGAGGAAGAGAACTTAAGTCCTAATGTTTGTTTATTAAGATTTGAAGTTATAGATATCTTCCAGAATCTTCCAGTATGGCACAGATAAAATACGAGGTTAGATATGGCAACAGGAGCTAGAAATAGCGTTACTATACAGAGTGGGAGCCAGCTCTGATGTAGACTCAGAGAGGAAGCAGGTGAAGAGTGGAGCACGTTGGCCATGTGAGTTTGGGACCTAGTTCAGGGTTTGGACCTAAGCCAGTTTGGAATGTATGGATCAGTTACAAATTATGAGATGGGGTGATTATCCTGAATCACTAGAGTGGATTCAGTGTAATCTCCAAGCTCCTAGATTCCTGGGGCCTAGAGAGTGTGGAGGACCACAAAAGCAGAGTTTAATCATGTGCTTTGAAGATAAGGAAGGGATCATTTTTTAATTAAAACAGAATTACATCACTTTCCCCCTTCCCTTTCCTCCCTCCAACCCCTCCCAGGTACCCTCCCTCTAATTCCTCCCAGGTCCCTCCCAAAATGTATAGCTTCTTTTTCTTTGATATCCACGTGTGCTATGGGATGTTCTGTATGGCAAATGTGTTGCTCTGATTGGTCAATAAATAAAACACTGATTGGCCAGTGGCTAGGCAGGAAGCATAGGCGGGACTAACAGAGAGGAGAAAAGAACAGGAAGGTGGAAGGAGACACTGCCAGCCACCGCCAGGACAAGCAGCATGTAAAGATGCCGGTAGTCCACGAGCCACGTGGCAAGGTATAGATTTATAGAAATGGATTAATTTAAGATATAAGGACAGTTAGCAAGAAGCCTGCCATGGCCATACAGTTTGTAAGCAGTATAAGTCTCTGTGTTTACTTGGTTGGGTCTGAGCGGCTGTGGGACTGGCAGGTGAGAGAGATTTATCCTGACCGTCGACCAGGCAGGAAAACTCTAGCTGCATGTGTGTGTGTGTGTGTGTGTGTGTGTGTGTGTGTGTGTGTGTGTGTGTATTATGCACAAATGTATAAATACAACCTGCTGAGTCTGTTTTTGTTGTTTGTATATATGCAATTTCAGTGCTGACACTTTGTATCGAACAACCAATAAGAGGGTTCATCCCTGGGAGAGGCTTAATCCCCCTCTCCCAACTACCAATTCTCATCAAAGAGGCTTTTCTTTACAGCAAATGGAGACCACCACAGCAAACCATGTGTTTAAATCATGTGAATTAGCTCACAAGAAATTAATAAATGGGGAAGTGATGCAATGTAATAATATCAAAGCAGTTTGAGTCATATGCATGAGACACTCCCAGTGTACCATCTCCATTAATCAGTGACAACCTTTCTCCACAATTAAAGAACAAACCTCAACTCATAAGAAAACCCTTAAAAGTGGTGACTTCCTTTAGTGAATCAAAGGCTAAGCTGGTGCTTTTAGGAGTTGCTATGACTTTATGAGTTTATTGATGTTTAAATGGTTTGTAAAGTGTGGTGACCAGGAAGGAAGCTGACAGAAGACAAAGAAAGAATGATTAGAGAGACAGAGGGAGGGAGGGGGAGAGGAAAAAGAGAAAAGAATGCCTCTTGGTTTCAAAAAATGATGATGGCCCATTTCTCAAGCTTTTGATTTTTATAAAGCTGATCTGTTAAAAACAAACATTGAAAAAGAGGAGACAAGCCCTTGCTGTGGCATTTAAGGTACCATGGGAGAGATGAGAAAGCCCATGAACGAATTGCCAAATACTGGCACACGCTATCTGAGCAGCTGCCTGAAGGTTTCCAGGCCCCTGTTTTAAGTGGGCTAGAAAAGGCCACTGGGCTTATTCATACCCTACCTCTTGCAGGCCATCAATTGAGCCTTGTCCAAAGTGCCACTGACAGGGACACTGGTCAGCTGACTGCCCACCCCTGCACCTCGTGGCATGGGGGCATCAAACCAAGACCACCCTCCAGCTATCTCCTAGGCTTGGTCACAGGCTCACAGAGAACCAGGATAGCCATTGCAATATTGGGGCGATCCATTTCCTCCTTTTGGATACCAAGTCACTTACTTAATCCTGAGGGAGTTTTGGGGCCCCACCTCTCCTTCTCCTTTCCCTGTCATTGGGGTAGGAGGACAGCCTTACCCACCTCACCAGACCCCACCACGTAGTTGTACTTTCAGGGGTACCTAGTGGGAAGAGATTTCCCAGCTAAGGTAGGGGCTTTCATTGCGTTGCTCCCTCCACGTGCCTCACTCCAGACCTGTCAGCAGTGTCTTCTTCTCCTCATGCACAGGGACACAGACAGAGCCCTGCTCTCTCTCAAGTTCCAGAGGACACCAGGATCCACTGCCTTGTCACCAATTCCAGAAGAATGAGGTCTCACCCCACAAGCTCTTCCTTCCTGATTCCCTCTTCTAATTAACTATTCAGCTAATTGTTACAGGATCACCATAGAGCTGGAGGCCAAGAACCATCAAGTATACCCAGGCGGTAAGGAACAGTAACAGTCCAAAGGTATTTACACCCCTGACCCAAAAAGGTCTGGGCTCTGCAAAAAACAGACTTTAATATAACAATCTATTACTGTTAGCCATCAGCAGTTGATCACCTGTGTCTCCTGGATGCTAAACTAATAACAGAAACAGGTGCCTTAATATAATCTATCTCAGATAAGGCTTATCTCAGGTAAAAATTAAAAGCATGTTCCAAATATCCTGCCCCCACTAACACTAACCAATACAGCAGATTACGAAAACATTACAATATCATGGTCACCAGCTCAAGATTTTAAATTTCCCATGGCTGCTTCTTAATATGTTTAAAAATTCTTTCCAGCTCCATAGAATCCACCTGGACAGGTCAGCAAGCTCCAGAGCCAGCTTGAATCCACCTGGACAGCACCTTGTCAGACTGCTCCAGAGCAGCAGACGACAATCCTCCATCTCAGGATGCCTGGATACCTCAGAAGCCCCCTTTCCTACCACAAGAGTCAACCAACACCCACCAAGTCAGCTGGAAGCAGTTCCCAGGAGACACAGTGACCCTATTCCTGTTCACCTTTTTTTATAATAAGCAAAGATCCTGGAATGTTGGAATTCCTGGCCACTCCTCAGCTACATGACAGCACATGCACAGTTTAGTAGCCAGGCAAGGGATCTTACATCCTGCGTAATCTGTGCTCCATGTGATCTTGTAATTTGCATGCAGCGTGATCACGCAATCTGTGCGCATGCATGGTGTAGCTCCATAAGCCCATATGCACATGTACAGGGGAATCCATAAGAAGCAGATCACAGACTCCTCTCCCTCCTTCTGCTCCCCTCCCCCTGCCTTCTCTGTCTGCATATGTCTTCCACAGGCCTGGTCATGTTCTCTTCTGCCCCTCCCTTCTCCTAGCAAAACTCTTATAGTGGGTTCTGTCATACCTCGTGGCTTTTCTTGCATGGTAACAGTGCCGCTTAATGAATAACATTGTGCTGCCGCATAAAACCAACACTGGTGCCATGTCTGCTCCCTTCATTTCAGCCACACCAGGCACTGTATTGGAGTAGCCCTGGGACACTTCTTAGACCCATAGTCTACAGTGACACTATAGAGAAGAACAACATAGACCAATAAACAGTGTGTGCTCAGGCTAGGGCGGTCCATTTTAGGCTAGTGGAGATGCTATTCTAGTATTGCTCTAGGGAATCTCCAGTGAACTGCTAGATAGTTTGCACCACACTGTCTACTTTTTATAAAGCATGTGTTATATTTATTTGGTTGTCTGGGATATATATATATATAATATTTGGTGTGCCACAACTATGAAAGGTTGTATCTGCACACCATACTTTACTCCCATACCCTGAGGAGTCACAAGCCCCAACCAACGGTGCTCAGAGCTTTCTTCCCTTAGTCCCATTTCCATACATGACCCTCCTGTTTTCTCATCACTGTATGTGCCGGCAACAACGGACTCTGAGCCCCAAAACATGGGGTGAAAAGGCAATCCTCCTCCTCCCCCTCCAGGAAGTCTCAAGGAATATCATGCTCTGTAGCAGAACCTCAAATGGGGGTGGCCTGATCTTCCCAGATAGCTCATTTAGGATATGCACTGCTCCATTCAGGCAGATATTCCATTCCTTGAAGGACAGGGGATCTGTTTCCACACATGACTTGTCTTTTAACAGACCATTATACATCTCTATAATCCCTGTGGTTCCAGTTTGCTTTCTGTTGTTGAAATGAATACCATGGTCAACAGAAACTTGGGGAGGAAAGGGTTTATTTCAGCTTTTGCTTTACAGTCCATCATTGAAGGGTACCAAGGCAGCAACTCAAGGCAGGAATTTGAAGCAGAAACCCCAGAAGAACTCTGCTTACTGGCTTGATTTCCATGGATTGGTAAGTTTTCTTCCTATTAAGCCTAGCATCACCTGCCCAAGGTAATCACCTTACCAGTGTGGGCTGGTTTCTCCCATATCAGTCATTAAGAGAATGGCCCCCCAAAAAATGCCTGTTGCAGGATATTTAATCACACTGTGAAACTCTGAAACTGTGTTAATAAAATTAACCTTGGATCAGGGGCATCAATGGATCCAGCAGCTGGTTGACAAGAATTAGCCATAGAGAGTACAGATGACCTTGTTACAGATAGATAGATCCACAGGAAGGAGTAGGGAGAGATTTAGAGATTTGCAGTCCTTTTGGGTTTGGTATCGGAGGAAAGATGCTCTCTTGCTGGGTCTCTGGCCAAAAGGGGAGGTCAGCTGGTTGCCTTTCCATTCTCTGACCTAGCAGGTTTTCACACCAACATCTGACTCCCAAGTCTTTATTGGTAAATAGAATAACTTAGATAAAAACAACAAATGCCTACAGACCAATCTGATGGAGGCAGTTTCTCAATTGAGGGACCTTCTTGTTAGTATTCTGGTTTGCCCCTTGGGGACCTGCCCAGCATCCTGACGTCATTAAAGACCCCTTTAAGAGGAAAGCCCCCCCTCTCCCTCCCTCCCTCCCTTCCCTTCTTCCTTTCTCTTTAATAATAAAACTTTCTACATGGATGCCATGTCTGCGTGGTGTGAGTAACTTTCCACCGAGGTACGCTGCTGCCACCCTCCTCTTCTGCATGGTGTGCCTCCTTTACCCATCAGGCACCTAAGGCTCAAACCTGCCAAGGCCTGTTTCACATTGGTGCTGCGTGAATCAGCAGGCCCTCTTGGCACTTTCTCCTACCCAGTGGCAGTCTCAGAAATGCTGGGACCCTGTACCCATCACTTTTCCAACTGGAGGATCGCTAGGACCTTTCATCCTATCAGTAAGCCCCTCCCTTCTGGCCATTTTCCACGAGTGAGGATTCATCTCCGCTCCACTGTGGTTTCTCAACTTTTGGCCTTGTCCAAAAGCCCCAGTACCAAACGACCAGGTGTCTCAGGCAGCCCTCATGATAACTCACCCCAAGGCACCTTAGCCTGCACCGCCATAGGAGTTCAGTCTGCTGGACCTTCTACCTCACTCATGGAAGATGCACCTACCACCACAGTCAGACTTGGTCCCATACCCCTTATCCATCGGTCTCCCACCGCCTGTTTGTCCTCTCGCCTGACCACTTGCTCTCTCACGCTTCCGCTCAGTGTCTGGTACTGTTATGTCTCTGTCAGCTCTCTGCTTTCCACTGCCACTGTAGCCACCACTCGGGGAGAGCCGCTGAGCCCATGCACCACCCCACCCCCCACCCCCCCCCCCCCGGCACCCACCCCCCCCCCGCCCTTGGTTTGGCCTCTACCACGCCACAGTCAGGGGACTCCCTCTTTCCCACTGCTCCAATACTGTGTTTCCCAGTTTTCTCCTCACTCTTGAGGCCGCTGCTGCCTCAGCACTGACAATGCCCAGCTGCAGCACCCGGGGTCACCGCCTCCACCACCTTGGCAGGAAATGTCTTTCAGACTTATGTTCCTTACAGGCTGCCTTATATTGTAAACTCTTATTTTATGATTTTCAACTTGGTCAGCTGAAACTTTCCTAGGATCTCTCTGTCAAAAAAAGTCTGTTTCTTCTGTATGGATGTGAATGTATGAATGACGTGGCCATGTGACCGTGTTTCTGACTGATCTTTGAACGCTTGAGAGTCTATGTTCTGTATTTGTTCCTTTTGTCTTACAAAAAAAAAAAAAAAAACCCACGTGACCATTTTGTTAGGCACCATCTTGACTAAGGTCAAAGACAGGTCATATGGCCTCATCACTACAGGACTCCGGCACCATCTTTACTAAGAGCAGCAGGAAGTCATTTCCTATTTGTGGCTCAAGCATTGGCGGGAAGGGTAGGGCGGTGCTTCCATCTGTGCACGGGGAGGTAAGTGGGGTGGCCAGGAAATCTCCGGGGCATGCTGCGCATTGTTTTACCGGGTTGAGGACTTGAGCCTGGAGCTTCGCAGGCCCCTGCGGGCTCTGGTCACAGCCTGGTGCTCCTCTGTGGCCCCCCCATGCTCTCGTAAGGACGGGGACCCTGGAGACTCCGGCAGGCCTTGCCGTGGGGATGGTTACACTGCCTTGTCAATACCATCCTCTCCCTCCCTCTCAGGCGTCACCAGCTTGCATTTCCCCGTGGGTGGGGCAGCACGCTCCTGTGGCCCCAGAAGACGTGCCTTCCTGGCCCCTACACTGGAGCCACCCGCTCCCATGCTGGGAGAAGGGGCTTCTCCTACTCCAGGGTCAGATGGCAACACTGAAATACTCGTGAGATTCCGAAAGTTTTCCTTACCTTGTTGAAAAGTTAGCTATTTCTAAAAAATGTTTTCTGGTATATTCGTAAGTTTTGTTACAATTTGGGCTAACACAAGTTGAAATGTCTTTTTAATATAGATAATGTTAAAATTGCTTTATGCTGTTCTTCATTAAGAGAAAAAAAACTGGCTCTAGAGTTGCATTATGGCTCTTCCTTCACTAGACCTACATGGACCTTAACAGTTTTGCCAGGTGACAGCCTCCAGAAGCACCAGCCAGAGTAAAATGGAGATCTAGAAGGTAGTCTATGTATCTGCTGCCAAGGATGGGTCAAAGAAGTGTCCAGGAGGATTATGAATAAATCCCAGATATCAAAGTTTAGATTGTTTGCACTACTGTAGATAGATTGTGATTATGCCACATTTTCTCCCTCTTAAAATAAAAGAGGGTGCTTTATTTTTGATATTACAGGAAGACATTTGAGAGATTTTAAACTTTGTCTTAAGAACAGTTTTAAGACATTTAAATATTTAAGGCTATGGTCAACTTGTCAGCTCATTTTATGTACAAAAGTCAAGCCTCACTTTTTCTAAAGCTACTAGGTCTCTTGATAAAAAATGTTCTAAGAGATAAAAGTCCATACAAGCTTTGAGGTTCTCAAAAAATGATTCAGGATATAAATACCAGTTACAAATATATATATAT
>CABHPH010153385.1:10041-41237 GCA_902168325.1 Peromyscus nudipes
CTCTTAGCAGCTTTGAATTTTGAGTCATTTTATCAGTCCTTAGATAGTTGCAGGTAGCTGAAAGATGTGCAAATTCTATCTTTTTTGATAGAAGTTCCAACGTCTTCCCGTGCACTCTGTGGAATAAAACAGATTTGTCATCATTTGCCATTCATATCTACATTTCTTTTTTCCATATAAGAAAACTTTTTTGACTCATCTTTTAAGCCAACCCTGTTCATGCTTACTGTCTCACTTAATGACGAGCAGAAGATCAAAAATTCATCACCATTTCAGACCCAAAGGGAAGCCATAGTCTTACCTCTAAACTATTTTTGTACAATGGTATTGATTCGTGTTAGATTTGAGCAACTTGACTGTATATACCTGGAAGAATGAAGAACAAAGAGGAAAATGCTGACTCCTTTCCCCTGTTCCCTGCCCCTTCTCTCTCTGTATCTCCTGTCTTTGTCTCTTATTCTCTGCTTTCTGTCCATCTGGAGCAAATACATCTCCTTTGTGATGAGAACTTGGTCTTGGGGTGTCTTGAGCAGACTTTGAGGTTCCCTACGTTGAGCAGAGCAAATAAAGTGCATTGTGCCAGTTGAAAAAAAAAGTCTAATTCTAAATTTTCATTAGGTTCATAGCATTGCATATCACTCATTTTAAATTGCCTGAATATAGAGGTTTCGTTTACTGGAAAATAGAAATATAGATTTCTTGATGTTTGTATAATTAGCCTGTCTTTGGAATACCATCTGTTAAATCATCTATATACAAAATTAGCTCTGTCACATACCTAGTATCTCTATAGAAGGGTCTCTAGGTTTTTAAATATGATCTGTTCATCTATTTCTATTTCTTTCCGTGTGACTTTTTAGTTTAAAATCATTTTTGTTTTCATTTATGCATATGTGTTGTGTGTGTTTGTGTGAGTATATGCTACATGTGTGTGGATGCCCAAATTTGCCAAAAGATGGTGTTGGGTTATAGGTAGTTATGAGCCACCCATCACGGGTGTTTGAACTGAACATGCAGAGCTTCCAGAAAAGTATTCTTAACAGCTGAGCCATCTCTCCAGCACTGTATGCCTTTTTATTTTTGCAAATTTTCAGTCATAGCCATTCTTTAATGAATAATAGATATCAATTATTATGTATTATTATGGAAAGTGTAATGACAGACATTCCTTAAAAAGCAACAAGCACATGATGTGTAAGAGTGAAGTCACTGAGGAGTGAGGGAAGAAAAGAAGAACGTGGAAGGCAGCAGGAAAGAGCAAACAGTCATACTCAAAAGCTTACTAATTCTCAAAGTAAAATTATCGTTATAATTTTAAGACAATTCTCCATGAGGCTGACCACACGTGATATTCAGAGAGCTAGTATAACCCATGGCTAATCTGTGTTACATATTAGTGTCAATTAGCAATGTACAACGTGATCATTCATAACAAACCCCAAGGAATTAGACATCACCACATGAACATTTTCAGCGTGGCCAGGATGCCCCGGTGTCACACTGGCAGATGGAATATGTAGACTGTGTCATCCTCACCTTTCCCCAGCTTGGTTGTAGAGCAGAGATAAGAAAGGGTGAATGAAGACTTGGACAAAAGAAACTAAATCACTCCAAAAATGTAAATAAGCAGGGATCAGCTTTAGGGGTGACACAATTCTGTATCTGCACTGTTATCTCTAGACAACATTTCGGAAATGTATCTCCCTCTGTCTGCTTCTCATAGTGAAATTGTTTGTTACCCTGGATTTTCATAAGAATCCTGGAGGATTTGTGGAAGGCCAATTAATCAATGCCATAGTGGATAATGATTTATGACCAGACTGCAAATAGGAATGTGTACCTTTCACTGTGATCTCTTCTCTCCATTGACCAGATTTCCCCCTTTTTCTTTTCTTTCTTCTTTTTCTCTCTTTTTTTTTTCATTTTTCTTGGAATGTTTCCAAACATCTTGCTGTCAAAGAGGGTGTATTTTTTTTTTGAGATATCAAAGTTGTTCGCAGAGCGGCTGAGTTCAGTTGGCTTTAGTAGCTCTGGCAGTCCAAGGAAAATAGGACAGAAAACCTGAGTGTAAATCTTTGAATATGGAGCAATGCATTAGCTAGTCGGACAGTCAGAGAATGAGCCTTGGAGTACACACACTGTATATAAGGCATATGTCTATCTGTCTGCCCTAATATGTTTGGGATAATTTCTCCCAATCAAAGCACTTGCTCTATGTGGTCACATTTGTACCTAGGAATTTTGACAGGATTGCTGGCTTACTCTCCCCATCAAAACAAAATAGGTGGATTTTTTTCCCCTTGCCTTTTACTTTTATCCTTCCAGATGTCTGGTTTAAATATTCAATCAGATTTTATCGTGTTTTGTTTCTAAGTCATAACATGCTTAACAAACAACATACCACTGGTGGGGACTCATCACAGGATGAGATACTATCTGTTACGAGTGGCTATAGCATAGTACTTTCATAATGCTCAGATTGATGTTAGTGACTTCAATAGCAGTTTCTGTGGGATGGTGAAAGGCACAGTAATAATGCTGGCAAGCTGTGTCTAATGTCTGAAACAGAAGTCCACCTTATGCAAATAGACATTGACTGTGAGTCTTGTAATTCTGGAATCCAAACACCAGTATGTGTCCTCTACATGACCCAATGCGATTAGTAAGATTGAGTGAAGACCACAGGTAGAAAGGGCAAGGACTAGAAAGGAAAACAGTATTGTTACTTGTAGATATTTGTTAAAGGTCATTGCCTATTAATGAATGGAATCCAGGAATGAAACTCCTGCTAAATTATAATCTCAGTAATAAAAGAGAGAACACTTGTTATTATTGTCTCTGTTGCAACAATGGGGGTTAATTAACATCTAACACTGTGATTGGTGCAGATTAAATAGATGGTTTCCTTTTATTCTACTGTAAATATGGAAAGTGCCTCTTTTGTGAGAAAGAATAGCAAACATCTTTAAGAGAACTATGCTTTACAGGCTTGACCTGTTTACAGACCCTGCTTCCATGTGAGTACTGGGGCCCAAGGTTGATTTCGAACCATATGGAAGAAGTTACTGGTTTTGCATTGAAACCGGCATAATCAAGTTTTGGATATCTATTGTTTGGTTTGTCTAATTAGCTTCTAGAATTTCTTCTATTTATAGTTTTCTCTACAGTGGTCATGTTAGGGGACCCACTTTCTAAGCACTATTGGCGCAGGTGTGAGAACATGGACCAACATGATAAAATAGTATATATATATATATATACACATGTATATACACAAACAGAAAGAAGAGAGAGAGAAGACATACATACAGACAGACAGACAGACAGACACACACACACACACACACACACACAGTCAGATAGACATGGATGATTCCAGTTTCACAACTTGACCATACTAGATTAATCAAGATGAACTCATTAAAAATAGTTAAAATCTTAAGATGAGAACCAGAGTAATGTTTCTGCTATACAGAAAAAGCTTTATAACATATATTGGAAAACATTATGTGAGTTAATAACTGAAAAGTTAATACATATTCAGTGAAAGTCTGAGCCTTCCAAGTATTATTTTTAGATTTTCCTTACCCTAATCTCACCTCTGTCTTTCCTAGGATATTCCTCAGTTCCTTGTATTCCTTGAGTTGAAATACTCTCTGGTTTATCTCATTAATTCAAATGAGTTGTTTGTTACTTGCAACCAGAAGTCTGAATTAATATATCTTCTGATACTAGTGATATTCAGGTACTCTGGAAATAATCACTATTGTACGGGACAATAATGTTTGCAAAAACTATAAGGCAAACTTGATGTCTAGAATTGTCCTAAATATCTTTTCGTTAATGAGATCACTTAAAAAGGTAAATAATCTCTGAGACTACCATACAGTTAATGTTACACAAATGAGAACAAATATAATGTAATCCTATTAAATATGATTATGTCAAATAGATGATATGTAATCATTACTCCTTTGTTCCAGCTTACCCCACAAATTGCAGATTTTCCAAACACAGATGAGTGCAAACTTGGCTGGATGAACACTAATTAAAAAATAAACATGTCAAATTAAAATTGGACAGAGAGGAATTGTTTATTTCTTTGCAAAACAAGATCTAAGTTCTCTCCAGCTTAAATCCATCCACATTTAGAGGACTGCTACTATGTTGGAGGCACGACAAAGGGACCTGCAATTGCAGGAGAGGACAACACAACACAGTTGATTGCAAATGGCAGACTCAATGGCAGGCAGACCAACTGTGAGCTTCTTCAGTCCTGAGTTACAAAGCTGTACTTCGAATGAGATTTACCCAATGGTAGATTCAGTCCTAGGGCCGGTAGATGTATGACCCTTGAACATCTATTTTCAACAGTTTACACTGAACCACAGGTGATTAATAGACACTCTGTGACCAGCATGTGCGTACAACATTCCTTTACTTGGAAAACTGGGATGGTCTATTACTTGACCTGGGAGATGGTCAGCAAATATTGACTATACTGTTGTTGACTAGTTGTTTTTAATCATAGCAATTGCTACAAAGAGATTGAATTTGATGCTGAGAAGAGAGTTGCCACCCTCCAGAGTCTACCAAGGAAGTTAAACACAAGTAAGTAGATTTTATACACATGAAGAATATCCAAGAAATAATCATATGCTACTAATGTATCTAGTGAAGAAATAAGACAGATATTCATTAACTTGAAGCAAGAAAAAATGAAATCATTGAATTTGTTCACATATTTTAGGATTATTATGGCTGGTACTAGAAATCAAACCCCAGGCCTTATGCATGCTAAGTAAGCATCCTGTTGCTGAGTAATATCCCAAATGACAATTACCCAAGATTTTAAATGCTGTTTCAGGAAAAGTATAATAAGCAGTGATAATTTCCAAATTTTTCTCTTTCTTTAAGGTACTAAGTTGATTCTGCTCATTTTCAACTCTGATTTTTAATTACTAATCTTCCATTTCAAACACATTTCTTACTCATTACATATGTTTTAAGCTTACCCAACTCACAGATCTGGAAAAAAAACTCCATTTTCCATAAGGAGCAACAGTGGCAGGAATATTTATACGAGAGACTTTGGATTTAACTTTGTCTCTGTGCCCCATAAAGACACAGAGGAGGGAAGAGTTTAGAGGAGAAAAGGTGTAAGGGAGTGGAAGAGAAATGGGGGTGGGGAAGAGGGAGAGAAGTAAAAAGAACTGTCTGAATTATCCAGTAAAATGAATGGAAGAGAAATCCAGACAAGTCTCTTGTAAGGGAATGGTCTACTCCACGCGTGTTGGTTGTGGATGTGGTATTTCCTTGTGCCAGGCTATTCTTCACATTCATGTTGCTGTGGCTGTTCATGCATATCAGCTTTGACTGCATCCTCTCCACCTTCCTCAGCTCTATAAATGTATCCACAGATTTCCTTCCTGTGCAGACTCAAGTTTACCCAACTTTCCTAAATTAATTCCAGTTGAACTCAAATATTTCCCAGCAACAAGTCTCTCAGTATCTTGCTAATTCTAATCTAACAGGGGGCGGGGTTGAGGGGTTTAGAATTGTTGTGCATGCATGCTTATCACTTAGGGTTCAAGCATTGTTTCTTCCTCAAGTGTCCCTTACTGTATTTTCTGTTAAGCAGAAATAATGCAAACAATGGGAAATTAAAAGGAAAGAGTCAGTATTAGGAGATGCCCTTCGGAGCACACATACAGACATACATTTCCTCCAACAAAGTACTGCTTTCCATAGTTTTACTACCCTAAACTGTATATTGTAGTTTCAAATTTGTCAGTGGGTTAAATTATTTATTCATTTAGGCTCTAACTTCTTGCTCTCATTGGTCTAGAAAAGCCCTCACAAACGAACCCAAAAGTATGCTTTGCTAACTAGGCACGTTTTAGTTCTCTCAGGTTAACAATTAAGATGAATTATCACTGTGTGTAATAATGTGGAATTAAGTCTTGGGTGTTTAGAGTTGAAATGGCATTTACAAGTAATACCTCTTACCCCGCAAAAGAAGTAAGGCTGTCTTGTTAGGTTTTACAAGTCGAGTGGTAACAATCCCCTTTGTAAAGAATTACATAGTAGGGGAAAAGAGAATGACACAATTCAGAGTATAAAGTTATAAAGTGATGCATATCATTCGCGTGTGTGCATGTGCGTGTGCGTGTGCGCGCGTGTGTGTGTGTGTGTGTGTGTGTGTGTGTGTGTGTGTGACTGATGAAGAATATTTATGATCATATATCATATAGGACACTATGCCAGATATGGTAACATACTATCTGCACACAAAAGACATATGGACATACCTTATCAAGTGTAGTATATTCTGGAACTTCACAATGAAGTAAAATGGACCTGTGTTTAGAAGTCTAGAAATCTGGCTGTTAAGTGCTCCAACACAGAACTCTAAATCCTTTTATGCTGTTATCTTATTTTCTTATTTCATCTAATGATATAGGTACAGTTATTAGTCCCATTATACACGAGTTGCTTCAAAGGTACTGAGATTTACTCAAATGAATTAATGATATACTCCAAATTTCAACTCAATCTAATTCCATAATATGAACTCTAAGCTGGAAATAATGTCTATACCAAGAATAAGAAGTACCATTTCAGAATGGCTGAATACAATGATGGGATCTTTCCTAAGAGTGGCTTCACAAAGAGAGAACAGAAATTTGGTTTGAATGGAGATGGTAAAACACAGTCGTGATATGGTGAACCTTGGGAGGTGGAGGCGCCAGTCTGAATTTCACTTGATGGGAACAAGAAAGAGAAAAGAGATGCACTTCACATTCTTTTCCATTATTCAAATTGTTTGTTTTTAGCCTACTTCCAGTTGCATTATTGTGTGTTTTTATTTTGTTTTTACTGCATTGATATTTTCTGAATAAATGGTACCCCCCCAATAATACCAGCTGAAGTCTAAGGAGATCTTGACATCTTCCATCCAGTCATAGGACCTTTAAATTTTTCAGTGGGTCTGAGGTCTATCATCAATTCATCCTTAGTCTGTCCACGATTGGTCAAATTCTGATGCCATCACCCTCATATGAATTATCACCATTATTTACCTTCAGTGGCCTCCTTTCTTCTGAATTTGTCCTTCCACATCTGTACCCAGGAGCTCCTCCTTCCAAAATATCTCATGAAGTATAATGCTAAAATCTCTTCAATGGTGTTCTGCCTCTTTCAGAATAAACTCTCAAATACTCAACATGGGAGAGATGATTGACCTTGAGCATAAAAGAGAGAAAAGAATTCTCTAATGGAGTCATTGGAAACAATGGACAACTCCACTTCAGCCTTCATCCTACCATGGCTGCAAACCCACTCTAGCTATGGGAAATGTTGTAACAAGCTATTGATCAAATGCACATAGCACAGCTGAGGCTGTTTTCTAAACTAGTAAGTGTTATGTAACTTTACTGGGCTTATCAGTTGCCATTGCACTATTCTTTCTGTTTGCCAGGCTTTGGGTGACACACAAAATAGTACAGCTGATAATTTCTTAGTTACATGTTCAATGTTACCCTCCCTTTTCTCTAAAATGTGTCCTTTGGTCTAAAGAATGTTACACAGGATAAAATGACATTTAGTCATATGGTAAGCATTACATAATACACCAAGACAATATTAGATAAGGAAAACCCATATGAGCATATCTGTAAATTACCTTCCATTCCAGGGAAGAGGGGGTCCAGTGTAATCAACTTGCCACCAAGTAGCTGATTCCCCTGGAGAGTTGATAACAGAGCAAAGACACAACATCCATCTGTGCTGCTGACAAGTCAAATATTTTGCAATGATAGTCACTGTATCAGCATTGTTAGAATGAAACCATGCTTTTCGATCTATGCTTAGGCAGCATTTTTTTTTTTGATACCATGAATACTCAATTGCTCTCTGTGAACACTGGCATTGATGAGTGCCAGAGATGGAGACTTATACTAGTGAGGCATCTTGTCTCCTTATTTTTTAGTAATTCCTAGACAGTACACTTTCTTTAGGTTGAAAGTAATATAAAATACCAAGATCTACAAATTGAGCATCAGTCCCAGGTGTTATTCCCACTTTGTCCTTTCCAACCCAACAATGAAATCACCAGTCCACTTTCCATTGGCCAAAAATATTCTTTCTTGACTTGAACTGTAGGATACTATCCAAAGCCTATAGTTCCTGCTGGCAAATTATCTGTGTCTTCTCCCTGTGATCGTACTTTACAGGAGAATATCTTAAGATTTGACACTAGATATTAGTATCTTTGTGAGGGAGAGTGCTCTTCAGGGAAGACTCACCATAATCTATAAGCAAAGATTTAGGAAAAAGGATGTGGCTATGCTCAAGCAGAGGTAATTGGTCACTTTTTAAATGACAGCAAACTGACTGTCAACAATCTTCAATTCAATGTATTCAAGCACATTCACCCAAGCATCCCCATGTGTAGTATCAGAATGTCATTCTTTTCTTGGTTTAATTTTAGAGACTGCCTCTCGGAATTAGCATTCTTCTCACTCTGTTAGCTTCATCGCCTCATTCTCAGTCTGTTTCTCCATGTGGTCCTCTCTCTGGCTGTAAGTCTCTGTGTTTGTCACCAGAAACACCATTTCACTTTCACATCATGACCTCAGCTTGTCATTTTCTTGCTTCAGCACAGTGACACTTAACATAAATCAATCATCCTCACGACTCTAAAGTAAGCCGCTTCCCTGTATTGCGCAAGTGGAAGAGACATTACATGAACTAAACTACCACTTCCCGCCTTCATACAAAACCAGTTTGCCACAGGGAAAGACTGTACACATACTACACAAGGAATTATTATCTAATGTTCATAAACAATTCTGCTCACACTGCCACCAGGCAGCTAAATGACCCCACTCCAGGATTCTATCCCATCTGTCAATTTTCTAGGACCACCTTTGTTAACTCAGATTGAATTCCTCTAAGTAAAATTTACAGAAGAACTCGTATGACATGACTTTATGAGAATGTGCTCCTTTGCAGGATGGGGGAGATATAGAACTGGGGAGATATGAATGGGAGGGAACAGAAGTTGTGATGGACTGAATCATTTCTCTTGAAAATGTAACTGTTGCCCATATACTGTTAGGAAAATGTAAGGTTGTTAAGAAGTGATTAAGGCATAAGCATTTCTCCTTTATGAGCAGTATTAAGTTCCTCATAAAGATGCCAGCTCTTCCATAATTACATGGCCTTACACATGATTACAAATTGTTCTTTCCTCTAGAGGATACACTTTCTATAGACAACTATACAAGCCTCAAACCTGGGCTTGCAGGCCTCTAGTTTTGTGGAAAATACATCTTTATTCTTTATAAATCACCCAGTCAGTAATCTTTTGACATGGCAACACAGACAAATACAAAGGCTGAGAAGAATGTAAGATCATGAAAAGTCCCACAGATATATTGGTTCAGTTGGTATGTAACTAATTATCACATTTAGTGACAAAAAGTACTCATTTTTTGAGCTCAACTTTACAAGTTAAGAATCCAGGAAATTTTAGCTGTATCTCTGGTTATATATCACACAGTCAAAATGAACTATCACACACTGGGTGAATATCTTCAAAGTTCATTCAAAGGGCTGATAGAATACAATGTCTTGGAATGGTAGGACTGGAGCCCCTGTTGGATGCTGCCCTGAAGTTACTCACAACTATTCAAAGTCATCAGTGAAGCTTCACATGCCTCCTCTATCATCAAAGTCAAGTGTGGCTCCTTGAATCATTTGTATGCTTTTTATCTTTCTGGCTTTCTCTTCTACTACTCACCAGAGAAAATCCCCTGGTTTTAAAAGGCTTGATTAGGTTAGGCCCACCTAGATAATCTCTCTATATTGAGGTCAACTAATTAGAAACCTTAATTAAATCTACAAAATCCTTTTGTCATGTAACAGTCAGGGGAGGGACAATGTGGGTCAGAGATCACAAGGGCTGTCTTAGAATTCTAACCACTGCTTTGGCTACAATGGCACTATGTGGTAATACAAGTAAATTAATTTATTAGAACTTCCCATCTATAAAATAACTCAGTGGATTGTTACAATGATTAAAAGTGAAAGTCTAAAGAAAATAAAGGTGCCTACCATTTGTGATGGCTTGACTTAAAAGTCTCTAGTTTATGAATATGTGAAATCAAGATATAGTCATTAGAATATAAAGTTAAATGCTGGATTTTGATCTTTCCCTGGGTTATTCTCCTGTAATATTTGGCAGTGACCTTGAGTCACATCTTTCCAGAAACCACATGACCACAAAGGTATACAACCTGTGCTCCATAGTGCACTGGGCACTGCTGGCTTGTTTTCGATATCCTGTAGTGTTTCTGCAAATCCTGTATCCATATTCATCTGTCACATATTATCCCTTTGTTATAAAACAGATATTATCTAGGCTATGTTTTCCTGAATGTAGAATAATGGAAGTGTTATGAGCACATTTAAGGTTGACTAGGTAAAACTTTTTTTTTTATTTTGTAGGCTCAAGAGTTAATGTATTCTTAATTAATAATGTTTTTGACTTCCAGCCAGTTTATTAGGACACAATCACATCATATCTGGAGAAGCTTCTGATGTAGAATGGTACCTAGCTCACAGTGTACTGCTAGACTTCCTTCAACTATGGTACCTGCAAGACTCTTCGAGCTCTTCTGTACGTTGGACCTCAGATCATCATGTTTCCCAATATCTGTGACCTTGTACACTTCTCTTTGCCTTCATTCCAGGTTGAAACTATATTGTATTGGCAATAAAGTTTATGAGATCAGGAATGATAACTGATCTTTGATGGGCTATCATAAGAACTCTAACAGTGTCTTCTTTAGTGTCTTGTAAACCCTTGCTACAGGGAAATCTAGCATGTTGAAAAAGTCTAACTAGCCATGTGATGTGGTAAGCGTGGGGATGCCCAGGGAGCCAGGGACTGTTTCATCTTAGGTGGATGTTTGACAGATGATGAAAGGAGATATCTTGCATGCTAAGCTAGTTAAATCATGAAACTTTTGTCTTCAGATCTTGTTTATACCTTACATGAGACTCACTGAATCAAGTAGAGATAATCAGTTACACTTCCAAACTAATTTGAAAGCCTTTGTAGACAAGAACTAAAACAGGAGTTTTGATGAAGTTATTAAACTCTCATGGTAGGATGTGCTCCTGGTACCAACTCACATCCTTTTCCAAGTTCTTACATGATTTTGAGGCTTGATATAAAGCCTCTCGCCAATGGGTATGGGGAATACCAGTCCTTCATTTAGTTTAAGAGGCCTTATTTATGAAATATTCTCCCATTCCTTGACCATCTGTAGTAAATATTAGTATCTGTGCACAAACTGCAAATGAAATCTGGCATAGATACCAAGTGGTTGGAGTTCATTTGTTCTCCCTTGGCTCCCACTTACTATAGAAGGGCTTGCTCATTTAAGACTTTCAAGCACACATTGGTTGTTGGAAACCATTACGTGTTGATAGTTATCTGTGCTGACATTCACTAGTCTTGATGTGCCAGGGAATTTTAAATGGAACTGAGAAACAAAGGAAATGCAGTTATGCAGACACTGGAATGTGAAATAACACTCTGGTGGCTTTAAGAAATGGGATCAATGTAGCCCTAATAAAATATGAAGGCTTTCCAGTCCCAGATCCTATTATCTCCAGCAATAGTCTAGCTGCCTGTCTGTTCAATGTGCAGATGCAATCCAGTTAGAAAAATGTCACGGCTATACAGTATCAACAGCTTGCTCTACTCTCACAGTAATAAAGATTTCCTTCTTCAGTGAGCATTCTTGTCCAAGTCCCCAGAGCTGAGAAGTATTTCCCAAATTCACAGAATCGGTACACTTGACAAGTAGTTTGTTCTCACTTGCAATAGAAGTAAATATATTCTTTAACTTTAGTAATTTAACAAAGTGAAATAAAGAAGATTGTCCAAGAAGAACCATCCACAGCATTGTCTGAATGCCGGTGGAATGGCCTGGCTTGACATTTCTGTCCAGTAGAGTGTTGACATGAACCATCATTCGGGGCTTATTGATGATAAATGACAGCAAGGTCATCATTTCCCTGAACCCAACTGCAAAAACCTCCTCAATCTTATACGCACAGTCATGCCTGAATGACATTTAAAGATATTTGTGACTGTCTAGAAACATGAAGGCCATAGCTTCAAGCTTAATGAACAGCCATGTCCTCTGAAAGAAACAAGGGAATTAACCAACAACCTAAGACTTCAAAAATTTTGACAGTGAAATAAGAGACAGAATTCACAAAGGTTTAGGAATTGTAATGGGCCAGGGAAAGGTTATCCAATAGGTTCCATTATGGTTATGTTGCTGCATGTAACAAAGACTGTAAATCTAGCCAAGGTAGAGATCTATATATCTAATAAAGGAAGGCTTGTTTTTGCCTTGATTTTTTCCTCATTAAATGTCACTCTGTCAATCTTTGAAAATATGGCTGTGGTGGATGTGCATGCTGAGAGGGACAGATGGAAATAAATCAATCAGTAATCACAGGACTACAAGAGACTCCATAATTTTGGTGGCTCAACACTATTTTTCTGCTGGTTCTAAATGATATTAACCTTTGCAAGGAGTAGAATGAGACCACAGAATCTCTCTGAGAGTTAGGACTTGTAAAGGAGTCCTGTCTTATGTTCCTCCCAAGGCTGCTGCTTGATGCTAGGTAAAAAAGTGAGGTCTTTCTTGTATAGTACTTTCTGTGCATTATACGTGTCTTAAAGGGACGGCAGTCACAACAGAAAATGAGGAAGGAGAAGAAAAAGCTCCACATACATTGAGTTCCAGGGGATGCATGGTTAAGCAAGCAGTTTATAATCCTGAAAAGTACTCTAACAAGTGAAGACATTATGTATAATTTTATTGATTGCTAACAAGGGACTACAAAGGATATTATGTTTTTTTAAAAAAACAAAAAACAAAAAACAAAAAAAAAAACCCTCAAATCAAAAGACAAGAACTCAATGCCTGAAGAGATAATGGCTCAGTGGCTAAAAGCATCCATTGCTCCTAGAGAACACTGGGTTCTGTTCCCGGCACCCACATGGTGACTTGCAACTACCTGTAACTACAGTTCTGGGGGTGTGGTCCTGATACCCCTTCTAAATGTCTGAAGGCACCAGGCACATGCAAGGCACACATACATATTTGCAGATAAAACATGCATACACTCAGGGAAAACACTCCTACATGCAAAAGAAATAAAGAACCTAAAGACTAATGTCAAGGTCATTGCCTGACTTTTCAACTCATTTTTGATGTTCCTTCCTTCCATATCCATATCCACAGACTGACTGTGCATAGTTGCATATGTTATTTCTTCCTAGTCTCTGTTGAGGCATCCATTAACTGTTAGCAGGATTCTGTGGGGGGGTTTAGCAATATATCAGTGTTTCTCAGTTACATGTTTGTCCACTTCCTTATGCTGGAGAGCAGAGGGTAGCTGGAGCATGACCAGTGTAACCTCTACCAGTGTAAGCTCTTATGGAAGTCATGGGAGATGATGCTAGAAAAACCTTACCTTTCCAGATGAAACACTGTGTCTGTCATGGGCTTTGTGTGTTTTTCTCTTCCTTCGACTTGAAGTACATGTATAGTGTCTGAAGCTATGCAGCCATCACATTACCAGGTAGTGGTTGATGATTCTAGGACACATTTCCAATAGTAACTTTTTGTGAGCCTTTCTCTTATGTAAAAAAATGAAGCTCTTCAGTGTTTAAGTTACTGTCTTCAGGTCTTCTGTTTTTTGCAATTGGCTATATTTTTTATTTCTCCATGTTTTTTTCATGTTCTAACTAATGGCAATTAAGATCTCTTTCCCTATAAGTCTTTTACTTTACCTCCAAGGAAGTATTTAATCTACATTTTAAGTTATTAATCCCACATGTTTATGCATTCTCCAAGCTATTTGCATGACATTCAGTAGATTTATTTTATATTTTATTTACACTTGATGATATAATGCATATGTCCCTATTCAGGCTCCATAAGCATAGGTTTTTAATAATCCTAACATTAATTTCTCTGCCTTAGTTTTCTCTATATTCATAGAGATGACTTCTGGAAAGTCAATCTATCACATCCACCACGCTAATAGTTTTGGCACAATACATTTAAAAGAGCTTGTCTGTAGGTATGGCCACCCTAGCCTCATGCCGCTACTGCTGACAGGCAGAGTCTTCTGGTCATTTATTGAATTATCTTGCTTGTTGCCTCTGCTTGCCATAAATCTCTGTCTTCTAGGGAGAATAATGTTTTGTTTGCTCTTGGATCAGATAACTAGGACAGTCCAAAACGAAAAGAGCTCTAAAACAAAAATAATTTCATTCTGCTCCCAAGAGAAAGCGCCAAAATGGACTGTGGAATGTCCTCTGGTTGCCTTGCAGATACAGTCATGCAATTGTTGGGGAAGGGAGATGTCATTACAGCATAGCTCTTCGTTCATATTCCTGTCATCTCCTGGCCACAGACCTTCTTTTCACTGTGGTTGTATCCTTGATGCTTTCTTGAGATAGACTCTGTCCACATGCCCTGGGTGGCCTGGAATTTACCAGGCCTCATTTGTAAGCCTCAAATCCACAGCAATTCTTCTGTCTCTGCATGTAGAATGCTGGTTACAGAAATGATACACTACTTTCTGATCCTTCCATAAGTCATGTGACCCCCCTTCTTGATTATTAATGAAGAATGAGCATGGTGTGTATACCTGGAGTACTAGCCACCCACCACACACTTCATATATAGGCAGGCTGTGAGCTCCAAGTTTAAGGCCACCAAGACACTAATATTTTTATCTTTTATCTGTTCCTTTCACAAAGTTATAATTTCTTCTGGAATATGGAATTGAAATTCTCTTGATTTTGTGTTGGCTTACTTGTTAGTTTTCATTTTCTACCTGTCTGTACAGCATTTGGATATAGTGTATCATTTATATGATAAATTTGTACGATATTTATAGGCTGTGAGGGGCCATATGACACTGCCCCATGCTGTCCAAATAGTTAGTGTCAGAGAGAACCTAAAGTTTCTTTGGATTCTAACTCCACACTCTTTATTCTTTAGTGAAATGTTAATGAAAATTTTTGTAAGACAAGTGGATTTGATTCTTTCTAAATGACAATGTCTCTGCGCAGCTAAATCTTGGACTTGTATTTTTAAAGAGGAGTTTGCCATTGCCTGTGTGTGGTTTGTGCTTGGTTTCCTAGATCTAGATGAGTACACGTACCTCTGAAAATGATCCTAGAAAACACTCCTCAGCATAGCTCTGCTTCTGTTGAAATTATAATGTGCAAGAGGAGTTAGTGGTTTGTTATGTTCACCAGGATGAGGAAAACAGATAAACAAGCAAGCAAGGAGAGGTTAAGCGTAGAGCACAGAAAATTATTTCACGCTCCTATGTGCACCTCAACTACCTCCCTGCCCCCACAAGCACGTACATTTTACTTCCCTATAAATACATCTTAGCAAACTCAGGAGATAAAGGAAGCTAACAGAAGCAAAATGACAGCAATCAATACTTGGGTTGCCCTGGCAACTGGTGGTTGGGAAGTATGCTACTGCCAAATGATGCGTATGGTGACAATAGTCTTCACTGAGCGTCCTGCAATGGCACCATTAGCCATCTGGCCTGAAGAACAGGAGTGAGCAGCAGTGCCAAAGCAATGCACTATTTTATTCATGATTCTTCCTGCTCTACAAGCCCGGCTTCTGACCTAAGCTGATAACAGAGACAATTAAAAAAAAATAAAAAAATAAAAACCAAAACCCACCGTGAGTGGGTGAAGCAGAAGGAGGTAAGATTTGTTCTTCTCTGCCCATCCTCTAAGTTTTAAAATACAACTTTGATTATTAGCTCAAACCATCAGGACAAAAGCAATAAGCAAATAAGCAGAAACTGACTCCATACATGAAACCATAGGAATCTGGTTCCAGCGAGGAGTCTCCGATCAAATTCTGCAGGGCCATTTCTGAGGAGAAACCCATTCTGATTTCTCCCCGCTGCCTTGATGCTCTCTCATATGGACTCTGATTTTTGCCATAAATATAGGAACCAAAGATTCCCCCCCCCCCCCCCCCCGTATAATTTTTGAAGATTTCAATACCAAAGCCAGGCCCCTGTGCCAGACAAACAAGAACTCTCCCTGTCAACGTCAACTCCATTCCTGGCCATCTCCTCCTCTTATAATAAGTTTATCTAATTAGTGCTCCATCTGCCTTGCCTCATTGAACCCTTATTGTCTCCTGGAGTTTTAGTCTCCACATACAGGAGCATTGAGTCTTGCAGCTTCAATGTGTGCATTTCAGGAAGACATAATTTAGCGTATAGCATTATGCTTCGTTTTTTGTTTGTTTGTTTGTGTGTGTGTGTGTGTGTATGTGTGTGTGTGTGCCTGTGTATGCATGTGTGACACATGGAGGCAAGTGGTAGCAAGAGGATAACCCTGATTGTTTTTCCTCACCGTATGTCTAACTTTTTTTTTTTTTGGTGTTTGTTTTTTGTTGTTGTTTAATTGAGACGAAATCTCTCATTGGCCTGGAACTCACTGAGTCAGCTAAGAAGCTAAGACAGCAAGTCCCACAGACCCTCCCATTTCCATTTCTTTCCCCAACTCTACCTCCCTTCCCCCACTGTCTTTAGGATTAAAAGTACAAATCACCATACCTGGGTTTGGATATTTATTGTGTTTGTTTGTTTGTTTTTGTTATTGAAGAGCAAACTCAGGTTCCCTTAAATCATACTGATACAGAAAGTGTATTCATTTCAAAGTGGCAGCCACCAAATTCCAGCACCATTCTGGTATCAATTGACTCAAATTTAAAGTCTCATCAATTATCACTTAAATATCCTAATGCACAATTCCTCTCTAGTCATGAAATGGTGAAATCAGAGAAGTTGTCTTTCCAGACTACATTAGCTCAATAAGCATCCATCAGACACTCATGTTCTGAAAGGAAGAAAGCCAAAAGAAGGGCAGAGAGTACTCAGCAAGTCTGAAGACTGTTGGACCATCTCCCATTCCATTTTATTTATTTAGTGTTGTTTATTTCATTTGCCTATTTATTTTATTCAATGGGACTCTGCAGGTTGAAGTGTCACTATGTGGAGCATGTTGTAGAACCTCCTGCCCCACTAAAACAGAGGCAGAAACAGTCTTGCCCTCGGGCATGATATAAGAGCCCTGCTGAACTCCAAACCACTTTTGGGTGTGATGTCTAATACTATAACAGACTCAAATCCTTTCTATACCCCGCCCTACATTCTCTGTTTGTCCCTTTTAGTCTGGCTGAGACTATCCCAGGTAATTCAACAGATATATTATCACACATTCATAAGTACCTGGATGGAAAGTCTTAGATGCACTCATTCCACTGACAAGTTGCTTTGTCCTTTTTATTGTATGTTGGATAACATCCGGTGAGTTCAACAGATTTTTGAAACACTTAGTGCATAGCATGACTGCAATTTGTGTGTTTGGTTGGTTTATTTGGAAAATGCTGAGAAATGATCTTACCATGGAGGTGATAATGGCCTCAACTTTCTGATTCTTCTACTTCAGCCTCATGAGGGCTGGCAGACACAAGTATGTCATACCCACATCTGATTTGGTACTGTTTTGGAAGGAATTCTTCAGTGCTAGCCCATGAAAGAACAATTTTAAAGTGAAAGATTAATTCCCCTATTAAACAAAGAATTCAGCCAAGAGAGTGTCTAAAGAGCTTCACAAGAAAGTCTTGACTCTGTGCTCCTTGCTTAAAAAGATCAACCTCCACAGGTAAAATATATCAATGTATTAAGTTTTCAATCCTATCAAAACATTGCATTGGATATAGTGATGTATACTGAGACTTCACTCTTAGTTTTTATAAAGGATCAGTATTCTTAAGTTATTCTATTTGAAAAATAAAGTCTAATTTTGGCAACACTGTAGATGATGATGCTATTTTCTTACCCATTATTTATTTATAAAAAAATCACCTGTTAAAATTATTTGCTTTGAATTTCATAACGTTTGCTTCCTCAAATGAATTCATATGCACTTGGGAACATGAAGTAAAATAATGCTTTAAGATTATTTGCACAGTTTATATTAATTAAAGCCCCCAAATGCAGTCTTCAACAACCAATTGACTAGGAGCTTCTGAAGGTATTTGATGTGTACTATTCTGTTTCTGATATTAATTTGATTGTCCAGCAATCTGCTCATACTGGAAGCTCTTACATAGGATGTTTCGTGAAAGCCAGAATGAACACTTTGACAAATGGGGTCACCATTTTAGGCAACTCCATTGAGTAAAAGGATTCAGTGGGTACTAGTATTTTCAAATCAACTCAGTATTTACACAGCCTCATGATTCAGTATTTTGCCAGAAGCTGCCTGTTGAAAAGGCAGGAAAAGACTTGGTGTTTTAGTGCTTGTGATGGTTTGAAAGAAAATGGTCCCCATAGGCTCACAGGGAGTGGCACTATTAGGAGGAGTTGCCTTGCTGGAATAGGTGTGGCTTTGTTGGAGGAAGTGTGTGGCTGGGAGTGGGCTTTGAGGTCTCAGGTGCTCGAGGCAACTGGTGGCTCATAGCCTCTTCCTGCTGCCTGTGGATCCAGATGTAGAACTCTCAGTTCCTTCTCCAGCACCTTGTCTGGTTGCACACCCCCATGGTAATGGACTAAACCTCTGAAACTGTAATCCAGCCCCAATTAAATGTTTTCATTTATAAGAGTTGCCATGGCCATGGTGTCTCTTTGCAGCAATAAAATCCTAACTAAAACAGTACTGCACATTTTTAGTAATCCACAATCTTTACTTATAATGCCTTTCCAAACCTACAGCGGCTGGGAAAATAAACTGACATGGCTTTAAAAAAAAAATCAAACACACAAGAATTCCCCCCCCCTTTTTTTTAACAACACAGAATTTCAACATGGTAAACATGAAGTTTCCAATAATAAACTATAGTGAAAGAAAAAAGGGGGGAGAGAGGGGGAGAGATCAACTAAAGAGTGAAAGAACCGGTACATTTTTACCTGGAGAACTATTCTAACAAACTCATGTCCAAATCTGTGTTGATTATTTCCCTAAGATTTATAGTAAGTTTCTACTGCTAGCCAGTAAGTTTTTGTGTGTGTGTGTGTGTGTGTGTGTGTGTGTGTGTGTGTGTAGTGTTCATGCATGTGAGTGTGTAAGGATATCATAAAACTAAATTTCTCCTGCATTTTATAACTGTAGAAGTCCTTTTATAAAAGATATTTTCAGGGGATGGATGATTAATTGTATCTTGCCACTTCATAATTACCCACAGTTAGTCCTATACTCTAATTATTTTTCCTGTTTCCAAGTCTTTCTGTTGCTGGTCTTTAATAAGAGATAATCAACAACTCATTATGGTCTTGGGGGAGGATGTGACAGGAGGGAGGTAAAGAGAAAGACCACATTTTGTTTTCCATTCCATTTTTCTCTTGAAGTTTTATTGCCCACCATTATCTCTGCTGTCACTCATCAGTTCTTTCCAGGCTATAGCTTTATTTGTCTGTCTTCCTTTTGTGGTTGATCCTCAGGCAGATTATTGCAAGATTTATCTGCATTGTCTTTTGTTCTTAATTTTCTCTAATGAAGTTCCTACTTGAGCCTTGGGGTCTGTTTTGCTTCTGCTTCATTCAACAGCGCATGTGTAAAAAGTCACTCTGACTCTGTCTGTGCTCATTGGAGTCAGTTCCATGATGCTTTTGTCTGGCATTTCCTGCTGATGTTTCTATGCAAGTGTCCTACATACAAATATCGTATAAACCATTTTATTTATGCTACATACTTTGTTGACAGATTTAGGCTTTCCTAGTACTTTTTCTTTTGAGTCCTACCACATGAATAGCAAGTTTGACTACACAGGAGTTGAAGATGAAATTGGCTCTTTGTTTTCCAAAGGCTAGAAAATCTCCTCTGAGCGTTGAGGATGGAGTGTCTTTCTCTCCCCAGACAGAGAAAAGAAGGAAGTGAAGTGGATATGCCAGACTCTATGTGCACCCTCTCAGGTGTTCAGTGATTCCAGACACTAATGTTACCCTCTCCGTAGCCCATTTACTACTGACTCCCGCTACATCACCCAGCTATATTACGCTATTATCTGACAACTGTGCTGTACCATTAGCTTTCTCCTTTACTATTTTCCATCCTACATTTATTCTGTATTTAATATTCTAGGCGACCTCATGGGTTGGGGCTTTTACATTGGAGAAATGAAGCCCCCGTTAAGTCTCTTGTTCTAAGAAAGAGAGTTCCAGAGGGCATTATTCCATCAGAGATCCTTGGCTTGACTCCTAGTGCCTAAATAAGATGCTTGTTTTCCTTGCTCTGTGGAGCACCCTATTATGTATTTACCACAGATTAGATTCCACCAAGTGCACACACTGGCACCTATAACTTGCTCCCTCACTAGAGTGCGTTTCCTATCGCTTAACACGGTGTGCTGTTTGCTTCCTCTCCTCTGAGATATCTCCTATCAGTCCTGCCCACTCCATGTTAAGCTCAGGTTACATCCAGTTGGATCACAGCTTTCTCACCTGGTACACCAGCCCTTATTCTTTCCTGGGCTCCCTGTTCACCTTTACTATCACTTGTTGACTCACAAATTTTATTTCAGCCTCATTTGTCATCTTAGAAGTTTTACTTCACTTTCTTCTTCTGTGCCAGTGGTAGTACCATGTCTGTATCATGATATCATTATATGTTTAACTACACTATTAAAATCCTCTAAGCACAAAACTTTGTGTAAAGTATTTGTTTATTCATTTAAAATAATGTTTTGTCATTTAAGCATCAACTATCTTTACTTCATATGCATGATATATATGAGAGGGATATCTGTGTAAATAAGTACATGTATGTATGTATGTATGTATGTTTTTATGATGAACAGATTATTTAAAGCATGACTTGTCCTGTTGTCTTAACCATCATAGGACTTGGATTTAGGCCTTTTGTCATCCCCTTGAGTACCTCCATTCTCACTTGGGTTTGAATGACTTAAAGTTCTTCTCTTTATTTCATTAAAAATTTATTTCATCATATATTTTGATCACATTCTTTCCCCTTCCCCAAGTCCTCCAAAATTCTCCTCACCTGCCTCTCCATCCAGCTTTGTATTCTTTCTCCTTCTAACTCTCCCCCAAACAAACGAAGCAGTGACCCCCCCAAACAAAAGAAAAGTTAAAAAGACAAAAACACAAATCCACAACCTCCATACACACACACACACACACACACACACACACACGAAATCTTTTGGTCAGCTACTGAGTATGAGGCCTGCCTGGAGTGTGGCTGATATATTCAGAGTCACTCTATTGGAAAAATAACTGATATTTTTGCTCTCCCAGAACTTATTTTCTTGATTGTGGATAGAAACTTGTGTGCACTTTCCCTTCTCTGTGTGGAGATTTTCTCTGGCTTCATTTTTTTTTATAGTTTTTTTGTGCATGTTGTTACAGTTCCTGGGAGTTCACATGTGCATCAATCCTGTTGTGCCCGGAAGGTACTATGTCTCTGGAGTCATCCACCACCTCTCCTCTGAAAATGTTTTTGCCCCATCTTCCTATAGGATTGTACATATATATATATATATATATTTGTGTTTTTACTTCATTGACTATGCCATACATTTTAAGGATTATGTTTATTTTACATGAAATATCAGAAATAAACACCATATTTTCAATTTGATTATCACTGAAGAAAATGACTCTTTATCCGCATTGTGCACTTTCAACTTTCCTCTGAATTCTGGAAACTAAAAAGAAGTAGCTCTCTTGAACACTACAAACATGCTCTAACTCTAATTAATGTAAAATTTATATGGCATGTAAAATTTAAACACATTCATAATGGACTCAAGTAAAATTTAAATTCCTTTCCATTTTCTTTTTTTTCTCTAAAATTTTTTTATTAATTTTACATATCAACCACAAATCCCCCTCTCATCCCTGTTCCCACCACTCATTTCCCCCCAACCCACCACCCATCCCCTCCTACAAAAGAGTAAGTCCTCCCATGGGGGGACAGCAAAGCCTGGTACATTCAGTTGAGGCAGGACCAAGCTCCTCCCTTCTGCATCAAGGGTGAGCAAAGTGTCAGACCATAGGTAATAGGATCCAGAAAGTCAGCTCATGCACGAGGGATAGATCCTGATCCCATTGCCAGGGGTCCCTCAACCAGACCCAGCTACACTATTGTCTCCCGTATGCAGAGGGTTTAGTCCAGTCCCATGCAGGTTCCACAGCTATAGGTTTAATGCTCGTGAGTTCCTATGAGCTTGTTTCAGTTGTCTTTGTAGATTTCCCTGTCATGATCTTGACTCCCCCTTGTTCATATAATCCCTCTTCCCTTTCTTCGACTGGATTCCCTGAGCTCGGCAAGGTGCTTGGCTATGGATTGCTGCATCTGCTTCCCTCAGTTACTGGATGAAGACTCTATCATGACAGGGTATTCACTGATCTGATTACTGGGGTAAGCCAGTTCAGGCACCCTCTCCACTATTGCTAGTAATCTAATCTGGGATCGTCCTTGTGGATTTCTGGGAATTTCCCTAGCACCAGTTTTCTCCCTTACCCAATAATGTCTCTAGATAGCTCTTTTATTGCTCTTCCACTCCGTCCCTCCCCCAGCTTGACCATCCCATTCCCATTTCATGTTCTCCAGCTCACGTTCTCATCCTTCATCCCCTCCCCTCTATTGCCCACCACACCCTCACACAGTGGAGTATTACTCAGGTGTAAAAAACAATTGGCATCATGAAATTTGCAGGCAAATGGATGGAACTAGAAAATATCATCCTGAGTGAGGTAACCCAGACTCAGAAAGACAAACATGGTATGTACTCACTCATAAGTGGATACTAGGTGTTAAGCAAAGAATAATCAGACTACAACCATAGCTCCAGAGAAGCTAGGAAACAAGGAAGACCCTATGAAGGACGCATGCATCGCCTTGGGAAGGGGAAACAGAGATCTCCTTTTCATTTTCAACCATGGATCTTCACTCTGTTATCTTATTTCATTTTAAATTGTCTGCTAGTATTTCGAGGCTTTTTTTTTTCTCCTTCTGGAAAGTGGGTAAGAATGAAATGCTTTCACAGTTACTGAAACATTCTTAGTCTCTTTTTTCTTACGTTCATGACATTACTCTCATGCATCTTCCCCACCCCTCCACCCCCGGGCTGTTTTTATTTCCCTTACCCATATTCTCATATAATAATAGTTACCTATGAGCATCTATTTTTTTTCCAAATCATATTCATTTGAATCTTTTAATCTATTTATTGCACTGATCTGTTGCTTTCTAAATTGGGTAAATTCACATAAATATACTCACATTCTACTTTTATTTTGTATACTGTCATTTTGTACTCATGGCCAAAGTCCATAATAGTCAATTTCCTCTTTTGTGCTTCTGTATTTACACATTTCTTAGTATTCTGATTTCTGTCATCACTAGCTCATTCTTCTACAAATTTTGCTGAGACTTAGCTGTGTTTATCTTGCTGAGATAAACATCATGGCCCTAAATTTTATGCTGCCTACTATTATTTTTAGCAAAGTTCCACTTGACACATAGCCTGGGAATGAAAAAAAACATAGCCTGTTGGGGGAACTCTGATTTGAACTTTGTGAAAGATAATGGGTGTACTTCAGTGACTGAACAGCAGCCTAATGATTTCGAAGGCATTTTGGACATCTAAAGAACACTGTGCCATTGTTAAACAAAAGGTGGGAGAACAGCAGTTTCAGTTCGGGAAACAAAGAGTTCCTTTCCCACTGAATATGATTTTCTGTCATCTCCACATAACACCTGATATTTGCGTGGTTTTGTACTCTCATGTCTCAATGTTTGCTATAAAATGAAAAAAGGGCAAGGGATGACATACAATGGGTGCCTTTGGCACTCGAAGGTAAAGTCCACGGTCATGAACAATAGGCAATTCCTAGGAGGTTATTTTTTTCAAGGTGGGTTTCACATACACCAGTGTCATAAGATACTCATGGAAAAAGAGTTCTTTGTCATGGGAGATTTGAATAGCATCACTGGGGAGACTCCTTAGTGGGAAATGGGTACTCTGACAATCCAAGTTTCTTCCATGGAGCTACATGGTAGAAGGAGAGAAGTGGCCACCTCAAGTTGTCTTCTGTCCTCTACATATATGTTGTGGTGTGTATACACACACACACACAACTAAATAAATATCTTTTAAAAGATTTAAATGCCTTTGTAAAGAAGTCAAGCAGTATGGAAGTATTTATACCTTGTGTTCTACATTTTTAAATATTCACGAATATTCCATAGACTCTTTTGAGAATGACTAGGAACATGGTTAATATGAGGGTAGTGGGAGATGTGAATAAAGCTGGCGTAGAGTTTATTGCCTAGGAATGTAGTGGAAAGCTTTGTTTATTGGTCTTTCCTCTTAGCACAAACCATTAATCAAATGATGCTTTCCTAGAAACCAGGGCAAGATTTAACCGAAGATATTAATCTATTTCTGAAGACAAAGGTTACTTTTCTTTCAAGTACTCAGAATATTTAATTTAAGCTCAGAATCACTATTCTTGCTTTCAAGTGGAATTCGTGAACAAACAGTAAATGAATCAGATTAGTCAGATGCAAACTACTGAAAAATATTGCCTAGAAAAACACCAGAATTAATTGTCTAAAAAAAATGTCATCTTGTACTTAAAGAGTAGATCTAGCTAGGCATTCAGTTTAGGTAAAGGGTATGGTAGTGCTATTGTTTCAGGGAAAGGACAGTTGCAATGGCCTGGGATAAATGTAGTCTTAGCTCAAGGTTGTAGTATTTGAATGCAATGTATATGTGATTGTGATATAATGCACTCATTCAAATATATAGCATACAAATAAGGCATATATATCAAACATTATATGCCTGAGTATATAATCAGATACCTTGGTAACATCAGATATCCTGGAGATATACAATACTGTATGTCTATTCACACACACACACACACACACACACATTCTCCCATAGTTTTCTACTGCAAAACTAAAATGTGTTGACTAGATAATGCAAAGGTTAGCTACCTTCCTAATTCTTCTTAAGTAATACATATTGCTATAGAACTAAACAGAGCTATGACAGACCCACCCCCCAATTCCTTACATGTGTCTATGAGGCTCAAGGCTAAGCTTTACAATGCACACATGTGTGTATCTGTGTATGCTTTGACCCCACTAGCTAAACTTTTAAATTTGTCTATCCTTTTTAACTCTTAAAAATCTATTTGTGGTTAGTACATGGTATTACTTCACATTCCTTCTGGTAAGTAACATTAGCCGGTTGCTCTCTTATCTGAACAAAATAAAGTACGTTTTCATAAGCTGAAGGTACATAGTATTATGTTTTGCATGAGCTTTCTTGTAACCATGACAGCTTTTCTTGAGCTTGTATATGCAATAATTAAGAAAGCATGCATGAACTGTTTTGATACTTTTGCACATTTTCCTGTCTTGGTGTTTCCACAATATAGATTCAATAAAGCAATGGTGGTTTTCTAATTCTTCTATCATTTGACACACAGATAACTGATATATTTCATTTTTAATTTATATGTATATATTTTTTCATTGTACCGTGTATATTGTTTATAATTAGTCTTGTAGTGTCTTATTTCCTCCTAATTTAGTTAAAATAAATGGAAGTGAATTGCACGTTCCTTTTACTACATGCTCCTTAAGATTTTTTTTTTTTTTTTTTGGTTTTTCGAGACAGGGTTTCTCTGTGTAGCTTTGTGCCTTTCCTGGAACTCACTTGGTAGCCCAGGCTGGCCTCGAACTCACAGAGATCCGCCTGGCTCTGCCTCCCGAGTGCTGGGATTAAAGGCGTGCGCCACCACCGCCCGGCTAGCCTACATGCTCCTTAAGATATTTTTAAATGAACACTTCAGTGTTAAATGATTCTCCCATTTTTTCTCTTTATTTTTATTGTTACTGTGATTATTAAGAAACAGAAATGCATTTTTTTTATTTTTGGCAAGAATCAAGCCCTATAATTGTACTTTTTAATTATAAAGAATGAAATATTCATGAAGTACAACAAAAGAGATTAGTTTTCTTTTCTACTCATTCTCTGAGTTGATGCATCAATCTTCCATGTCCTCACAGAGATGCATCATTAACTTTCTAAAACAAACAGACAAACAAAAAAGGGCCACTTGCTTCCAGTTTCATTTACTTACCTTTCAAAATAACAGTACAGTAATTCTGCTGATCAAATCATTTTGTTCAGTTTACTGCCTATCTAAACATCATTATGGGGGAGGCAATAGATCTGGAAATTAGTGTTAACAGAGAAGGATGTATAATTCTAAATACTTGTAGTCTTTATTGGTGTCTTTTAATCGTGACTACCTAGTCAACATCATTTCCTACTTGGCACTTCTGATACCTCTCTGAATTAGAAAAAGTAATATGAATAGGGCCACAAAATATTCACAGAGTTCTAAAAGTGAGACAATGATCTATTTTTGGTTTGTCCACAGACAAATTTGTTTTTACATAAATGGCTTTTTTTACAAAATTGAAAGGTGAATATATTTTTATTTTTCCCAGTGAATACACAATACACAATTTTTTGACAATACTATGAATCAATTTATGCCAATTTCTTTGCTGATCTAACAATATCAAATGAAACACAATAAGATTTGGGATATTGTTTGTTGACTCAAATAAACTACAATGAAAAAAATCCATCTATAAAACAAAGTATAAAAAGTCTACCCACGGCCACAAAATCCCTTGTCTTGTAACACTTTAAAATCACAATAACATTTTTAAAATTATGAGAGTAAAAAATATTTTAAATTGCATGTCATTTAAAAAATGTATGGTGTTTCATTTGAAGTATGCATTATGACAAAGCAAAGTAAAAAATCATTTCACCTCTCAGGTAATGTGTAAAGACAGGTTCATTTTTTTTTGCACAATATACAGAAGTAGATGAATAAACTAACAGTAGTGAATGTTATGTTTCTGCATATCTTCAATACTGACAAGATCACTTCTTAGGGGAAGTGATCTGCAGTTGGGAGCTCATTGATGTGGTAATTGTTTTATCATCAATGAAAAATTGCATAATTTCATTAAGTAGAACTTGGTTGTATTCCATGAAACCACATACAAACTTGCAACTTAAATCCCATTAAAAATGTATTTAAATATGTAGAGCATTATACTATAACATAGAACATACTAAATCTGTTTTCTTAGTCAGAGTAAGTAAATTTGGAAGGTTTTACTTCACTTTGGTTGTGTGATGCCTTACCCATTGGTCTTGACTTTCCTATATACTTCCTTGAGCTGGTCCAAATCCTATGATGGAGTTCATTGTTTCCATAGCCCTGTCCTCTCCTAAGTTACTTTTGTAAAATGACATGAAAAGAGTAGGCAGACTCCACTGCTTATACTGGCATACCTGAGTTTGGGTACTGATATTGCATTCCCTAAGGAGACTTTGCCTGTTCTGAAAGAAGCTGTGCTTGGGTCTGGCCTGACTACACAGCAGTATTGCTGATGATCAAAAAATGAGGTTTTATTCCCACCCAGATTTCCTTCTGATGGCTTATGCAGGTTTCTGTTCAGACTCACAGAAAAGTGAGCTCAGTAGATTTCCCATCACATTCAATCAGCTACAAAAGGGGAAGACATGGGACTCTCAGGAGGTATGTATTCCTCAGTCAACAATCCGAATGTTAACGATGATGGATTTGTACAAATACCTAGATGATGAAGGTTTTCTGTTGTTGATAGTATGCCTGAATTCAAATTACCATAGCATGTTATCTTGTCTTCATGGCAGATATTGGGTACAAGATTTTGCAGTAATCACAGTCTGTAATCTGTATGGATCACAATCTAACTGCTTATGATTCTATACTGAAGGCAATTGGGAAGATAGGTGCTATAATCCCAAATCATTCTTCAAGTTATCATGTGATTTCTTGTGACTTGGGTTGATAATAATCTGCAAATGTCAGTTACCATACATATGATATACTATTTTACACTAAATTATATTATTCCTGAACATAAAGTGAAAATACAACTAAATATATTTCTTAAAAGGTCTTATGCTTTTAAATAGAGGCCATGGAATAAGGAACTGTGTAAATGCAAAATTAAATTCATTGCATCTTGGAATTGACAATAATTACATAATCCTTTTTGTTTTTCACAGAAACTGTTCAACTTTTCCAATTTCCTTGTACCAGAGACATCAAATTTCAGTAAAACTCAGGCACTGATGCTAAAAAGTTGTTAAATGGTGTGTCAGAATTATTTGTCCCTTCAGTGAAGAAATTTAACTATATATGGCACTAAGAAAATTTTGAGACCCATGAATAACATCACACTCTATGCTTGCCTGTAGTACAGTAGCCTTGGAACCATGTAATTATGTATTTTATATAATAAGGTCATAAAAGTTGGCATCTGAGCCAATAATACACAGTGTGTTGTGTCAATCAAAATGTCCCCTACTTGAAAATTGAATATTTTGAGCATCACCTTGAATATTTTTCAAGATACCATCTATTGAACATATCATAAGAAAAAATAATACAAAATATTGTTTGGACTAGAATTTAAGATTGTGTAGATAGCACATGGGAAAATGTCATCAGTGGTAATTTCAGGAAGGCTATCATCTACTTGACTTACATACATGTACAGTAGCTAACATACATTTCAAAGTCACATTTATCTTGAGCATACATAATTGATGTCCAGAAACTCCTTGTTCTCAAGGTCGTTAAAACAAATGAGGCAGGACACTGTTATTAATGTCCACTTACAAGATTTGGTTTTATTTAAAAAGTGTATAAACATGCATTTTCTCCCTTTGACTGTTCTTTCCAATTTACTCATTCAAAATGGGTCAAACAGATTTTCGTTGGTAGCCAATTTCTGAGAATGTACCAGAAAATATTTAGTCCAATATATCTACTAATTGTAAACTGAACATACTGTGAGCACTGCCTTTAAGCACTTACAACTTGGCTATACACTTGGTGGCATCAATTTCACTTTTTAATCAAATGAAACACAAAATTGTATGTAGAATGCATTGGTTTTTTTTTAAAGTAATGAACTTGAGTGATGTGGCTACATCCTCTAGTACGTACTGTACATGTATTAGAAAGATGAGCAAGATATCGCAATATTCAAGAGTAGCCCGAGTATGCCCTAATAATAAGTTGCTTCTTTAACTATTTGCTAGATTTCTAGAGTTCATTTTCTTTCTTTCCCTGGGGAACTTCATTTTATACTCTGACTTAATGAGTTGGAAAGATTAATTATGGTAATTCAAAAATGCTGTTTTTTAAAAGCTGTAATATAAATACAGATCTCTTCAAACAACCTTGATTTCATTTTGCTCATTGTAATTCTCAGTTGGGTCAATTACAATGGCAAGTAAAGTTGCTTCTAAATAATATTTTAATTATATTTTTAAAGCAAGTTAGTACATCTTTGCTACCAGCATACTTTAACCCATATTCTGTGTAGACTTAAACTTCCTTCTTTTGACCCCTGCTTTTTTCAATAGTAAAAGCCATCTTTCTGTTTCTTAAAATTGACTCAATATCTGATTTTTCAAGAAGACTTTGCCAACACCATCATTCCTTCAAATCTTCCTATTTCTACACCCCCAAATGAAAACCATCTCACAGGATTGGTTACACCAGCATTACCCAACCTAACTTACAGTACAGAAAACTCCCTTCACATTCAATCTTTTCTTCATGTCATGAGGAGTAGAGATTTGTGCTTATCACCAAATAAAATTGCAGTGCAAAATTTAAACATAAAAAGTTACACAATTAAAAGTTAATATATGGCACCACAGCCCATTAATTCACATATAGTACAACAGACCAATAAGGACAGACAATAATATGAACAGAGCTAAAAAGAGTGAGCTTGCATAGCAATGCAAAAAAGAAATTATATACAGAGGAAAATCCTTTTTTTTCCTGGAGGGTGAGTTTGCGTTCTTTCTTTTTCTTATATACTCCTGACAAGAAAGAGTTAAGGTAGGTGGTGTAATTAAGAGGAGAACACAAGAAAATAACTGTGGGATATGTGTGGCTGTGTGTTTTTACATTGCATTTACAGTTTTGTTAATAGTACATAAATAAAGAAATTGTTCATTGCACTGTTAAATGTTATCACTTCCATGAGTTCAGACCTGATGGTCCTCAGAGCATCTTTGTATGTCCCCTCTCCGTTACTCTGAAAAACAAACAAAAAAATCATAAATATAACGTTCTCATATGTTCAATAGTCTTCTATCCCGACTAGTGATAAAATCAAAGCAATCAGAGAATAACTAAAGATTGTTAGCTAAGTATTGCATTTGTGAGTTAAAGTCATTTCCTTTGAAGATTGACAGGGGACAGGGAAGAACTGGGAAGCTTGCAGATTTGTGATGCACATGGAGGTTTTCTTGCAGTACTTATCAGACTACAGATACTGTAACGCAAGTTAAAAAACAATCCATGCATATGTGAGTCAAAACAGAAGCTATAAAGGAACCATGATAACAAACTTGGAATTAGCTGGTGTAGTAACTCAGATTCCTACTTCGCAGTTTTGTCAGGTTTTGCTTGCATCACGAGATGAACTATCTCCTAACACTGATGCAAAACTACCAGAAAACCCACATTTCGCCTGAGGAAGAAGTCAGTTTAGAAAGAATTTATGTTCTTTTTATTTTTAAGAATAAAATAGAGACCAACTCAAGTAACGTGAACTGCTAAAAAGGTTCATGAAAGCTACCAAGAGGAGTAAGATCATCTCAGTGCTAAAAAGTAGACATGACATTCAGCTCCCATCACAATAAACAAACACAATATCAAGTGGGCAATTTGCTTCCTTTTCTTTATTGTACTCCATCAAAAAGGGCAAAGTGGCCCCTGCCAAGTGGATTATATTCAACTTGTAAGATTAATTATGGGCATTAAAAAAAATGGTATACAGTTTAAATAAACTTGAAATATCAATGAAATGTTTGCATCACTGACTACTGTAAACAGTTATCCTTGAACTTATGGCCAATCCTGAATGAAATAATGGAATTTGGTTGTTTTTT
>CABHPH010153387.1:0-15094 GCA_902168325.1 Peromyscus nudipes
CTGGCCGGAACAAGTCTCCCTGGGGAGCAGCTCCATTTTGGCTGTGATTAAGGGCATTTCACCAAAATTCTGAACCAGTCACACTTCTTAACAAGTCATACGAAAACATGTCTGAGGGAACGTTCCTGCACCAACCACAGTCATCTGCGGCCAGCTTGACTCAAGGTGGCAGGCAGATGTAGGTGCCAGAGCTGTGGCATGGCTCAGGAAGGCCATTGGCTCTCTGGCTTGTGGACATGTGTTCTCACTGGAGCTGGGCTCTGGTGTCTCTGTTCAGACGTTGGTGGCCAAGGGCATCGGGCCCAGGAAAGCACTGGTCAGGCTGGCACTAAATGCTTGAGCACTGGGCCTCAGGCAGAACCTGAGAGCTTCTGGTGAACCTCTCTGCATTTTCTGCCCACTCTTCCAAAAAGCTGTGCTTGCAGACACCCTCACAAGCCAAGATCTCATCCCTGGTCCCACAGCGTCCTCACTGGTTGGCTCAGCTTCCTTCTATGAAACATTTACTCAGGGTCAGGCACTGTGCGGTCCTGCAGACATTTTTGTTCAAGCTCTGTTTTAAGATATTCAAACTGGGCCTCGGGAAAGTAGAGCCAAGTGGCCGAAAGGAACACAGTTGAACTGAGTGAGAACAAATCCAAGGACATGGCTGATGCTGAGCCATCACAGTACCATTTCTGTCCTTCTCCATGATGAGCCCGTTCCTGGGACAACACCTGCTAATGACAGGGCCAGGTGCAACACCATGTGGGCCTCTCAGGTCACAGAAACCACACAAGGTCAGAGGACAGAACCTTGACTTTGCTATCAGTAGGCGCCTGATGTTTAGAATGACCAGGGCTGCCGCAGCAGAGTCCTACCCACTGGTCAGGCTTGGTGCACAGCACATCTATGCACGTGGAGGCCTCCTCCAGGCTGCTGGGCACAGGCGTTTGTGTGGCCACTTGGGAAAGAGTCACGCAGGAAAGCAACTGCATGGTCCATGCTGACTCTAGCGCCCCCTATTGTTCCCAGAACTCTGCGGTTGCTATGGCTCCCCTTCAACACACCTACACACATGAACTGGTCTCCCTGACTTCTGCAACCTTTCCCCCCTCCCTCGGAGGCCGGGCTCAGCTTCCTTCTTGATTTGCATCATTAACAATACCCTGACCTTTAGCTGAGCCTCTCAAAGCTGGGCCTCCAGGCTCCCATTTGCATTTCCCCAGGAAATCCTCCTGAAGCTTTGTGTTAGGAGCAGGGAGAGTGAGAGAAGCTCCTGACAGCCGGATCTCTCACCAGCCCATGTGCACATCTTCCCCAGAAAGACAGGCATGTAGGCAATCCTGACCTCACCCAGCAAGGCTGTGGGGACTCTCCATTTCCACAGAGAAGGGGCAGTACTTGGGCCTGGCACTCACACTATCTGCACGGAATGGTTCTGAGGTGTAAGCTGAGGCTGTGTGCTCCTCATTCATCAGAGGGCCTCTTCCTGCCCAGGACCTCACCCCTACTTCTGGTTTCAGTAGCTCCAGTCTCAGCTGGCTTTGTGGGTCACTTGTAAGGTAGATACAAAGACCTTCTGGCTCTTGCCATTCCCTCCCCTGCAAAACCAACTCATGCCCCAGGATTAAGTTGAAACACCAAGGCCAAGCCCTCTGGGAAACAACTTCCTCTCCTGCTTTTTCGTCAGGTTAATAGCATTTCTGAATAATCCTACCTCAGAATGCTTTGTAATTGCTGGTGTTCCCTGATGTGTAAGAAATATATAAATTAAATTTACTGATGGTACAAACAAGGGAAAGGGCTCGGGTAGGGGAAAGTCAAGTACACCCAAAGCCCAAGGCCAACAGGAAGAGGAGAGAAAAGGAACTCCTGCCTGATAATAACACAGCTCAAAGAAACTAAACCGGGGGATAGGAGATGCCTGCCTTCCTGCCCGAGGCCTCTAGACTCCTGGTCCATTCTTTTAGGTTTTTGTTTTGTAGTTGTTGTTTTGGAGGTTTTGGTTTTGGTTTTGGTTTTGGGGTTTCTCTGTGTAGCCCTGATTGTTCTGGAACTCACTCTGTAGACCAGGTTGGCCTCAAACTCACAGAGATCCACCTGCCTCTGCCACCTGGGTGCTGGGACTGGAAGTGTGGCCACCCACGCCGGGCTTTCCATTCCATTCCTGATCCTTTGGGGGCATCCCTGGGTGCTGGCTGTCATGGGGTACACAAGTAGCTCTCAACTTCAATCTTCCACTTTCACATTGTCTTCAAGTAGCCTGCAAAGGGCCGGGGCCATAGCTTGGTGGGTAGAGTGCTTGCTTAGCATGCATGAGGCCCTGAGTTCAATCCTCAATAACTCATAAACCCCACACATGGTGGTGCACACTTGTAACTCCAGCAACCAGAAGGTGGAGACAATCGGGATCAGGAGTTCAAGGTCATCCTTGGGTACATAGCAAGTTCCAGGCCAGCCCACTCCCAAAGGCTGGGTGGAGGTTTCATATGAAGTTCTGTGTTAGTGGGGACAGGTTGCCATAACAAAGTGCTATACTGTCTGTGAGCAACTCGGACAACAGAAAGTTGTTCTCTACTGTTATGCCTGCATCTCGAGTCCCCACCACCACCAACAACAACAAGACCACCAAAGAGCCGATTTCCTACGCAAAGACAAAAGGTTTCTTTATTCAAACTAAGCCTGGGCAGGGACTTCGTCTGACACTCCCTTACAGCGAGTGAAGGAGGAAGCCCTGAGCACTTATTACAAGGGGTTTATATAGGAAAAAGTTTACGAGCAGTGGATTACATATCTTAGTGTCTTAGGATTGGACGAGGGAGCTAGGGGTGAGGTAAGTTCTTAGAAGTTATTGGCTGAACTATAAGCGTGAAATTACTAATGGCTGACAGGATGCAGGGCATCTATAGAGACATAAATTTTTACTCCCTATATCCTGTTTCACTGGGTCTAGGATATAGATACATTCAGATTTATTGTTCCAGTTCAGTCACTGGTCAGCTCTGAGTTCACCTACTGGTCAGCTCTGGGTTCACTTGCAGGTCAGCTGATACCTTGAGCTGGGGGCCGACTCTCGGGAGGGCTACTGATTTTTCCCCTTCCCTGCCAGTTCTAGAAGCTTCAAGTCTGAGATCAAGGTGTGGATGGGGTTGCCTGCTGCCACGGCAGTGGGAGATTTTGTTCCACACTGCCGCTGGCTTCTGGGTTGGCTGGCCATCTCTGGGGTCCTTTGACTTGTAGTAGCTATACCCCACCTTTGCTTTTATCTTCCATGATGTTCTGCCCGTTTGCATGCTGTCCAAACCTCCTTTGTTCATAAGGTCCTGTTGGATTATTACGGGTCATGCTGATGTCATCTTAACTGGGTCCTTTCCTTTGCAAAACCCCAACATCTGGATGGGCTTGCGAGATACTGGGGTTAGGGCTTCAGCACAGGAATTCGGAGAAGAAACAATCAGCCTCTCTAGACTTTAACTTCCTTCTTTCTGTCCTTTGACATAGATAAGTCCCCTGCGGCCCCAAAGACCCAAGAGCCAGGTGATCAATGTCATTGGAAGTGAACGGCGCTTCTCTGTGTCTCCAACGTCACCATCCTCCCAGCAGACACCCCCTCCCATCACACCCAGAGCCAAGCTCAGTTTCAGCATTCAGCCCAGTAAGTGGAACTTAAGATATTTTTCCTTAAGGTCCCCTGACCATGGTGCCTTGTTCTGGGCCCTTTCCCCAGCAGCAGACTGAAAGTTAGGTGAGTACCTGCCACCTGGGGGCGTCTCTCCATTTGTGGTGGGAAATGTAGACTTCAGCAACTCAGGCAGAAACCCACTCTTCCACCCTTATGCCAGAGCTCAGCAAACAGAGAGCACAGGACCCAACCCAGGACCAGAGCCCCTGCCTGAAAAAGGAGTCTTGAGAGCCACAGGGTGCCAGTGTGTTCTGGGGCCTTGGGGCTCTGTGTCTAGTGGGATGTACAGTGAAAGAATTATTGCTTAATGCATAGAAATTTCTACTCGGGATGACAGATGACCGCACAGCACTGTCAGCCTGTCACCACCAAGGGTTGTACCGTAAAGAAAGAATAAATGACAAGTGTTAGGTCACATCCACTTTACCACAAGGACGCAGGCACCTAAGTACCGCTCCTGAGGACCACTGCTCTTCCCGCTCTATGCCAGGGCTTCCACGTTCACTTTTCAACTACCCTGCCATTTCCCTGTTATCAGATAGCCACTTAAGAAAACTCCAGAAACACCCATCAGTAAATGTATCCAATTTTCTCTTTGGTTTAAAAATAAAACGTCTTTTCCAAGAGTCTCAACATAGGCTGATGAAATTAGATTACCCTCGTGATCCTCCCTCCATTTATGAATGGCCGCTTTGGTCTGCGTTAACAGCCCATTGCACCTCCCTTGGCTCTGAAGAGCAACCGCTGACCCCTTTCTGTCTATAGTCATGGGATTGCCCTGGTGAGTGAGTTCTGTGTGGTAGTAGCTGGCTGTGTGCCCCATCACTGGACTTTACCCATTGACTCTCCCGGTAGCAGCTGCAACAGCCTGATCACAAAGCCTGTATAGAGGCTTCCAAAGTGGCACTCTGTCCACAGCCCTTGTCACACCAACTGCGTGGCTGCCACTAAAGAGGAGGAGCCTCATGGACAGTAGTATTTACACAGTGAATTGATATGTGGCTTCAAGTACTAGTACTCTCAAATTTACTTTTCTAGAACATTCCACCAGGAGGAAATTCCACTTTGTATTCTCTACTCCTCTTTGCCTTCTTCTCTGCTCTTTTGGCAAGTGTTTCCGTGGAGGATGGGGAAGCAGGGGAGCCCAAGAGCCTTCAGGCCCGGGAGACCTTTTGGCTCCATTGTAACCATTTCTCCATGTTCCAGGTCTGGAGTTGAATGGCATGACGGGGATGGATGTGGCTGATGTCCCACCTCCTCTGCCCCTCAAAGGCAACATGGCAGACTATGGGAATCTGATGGAAAACCAGGATTTGATGGGCTCACCCACATCTCCGCCTCCTCCTCCCCCACAGCGGGTAAGTGGGATCTGAACCATGGGTCTTTAGTTACTGCCCCTACCCTTCCAAATCTCAGTGGGTTTACCTTGGACCCATGAGAAAAAAAAACCACAGGATGGACCTGGATCTGATTTTGAGGGAAGAGTTGAGGAGTAAGGGCTGGGATGTGCACCATCTGTGACTCTTCTAGCTACAGGCAGCCCCACCTCCCACACAGTGCTGCAGCCGTCCCCATTGCTGCCCTCTCCAAAGTCATTCTGATGGAAATGCCAGTCTTTGAGCTGTTATACTGCCAGCAGCCTTGATGTCAGATGTCTGTCTGACTACACTAAAATAACGTGTTGTCCCGTAGGGGAGGCCTCCTCTGTTTCCTGCCATCTTGGCCCTGTAGTTCCTCTGGGCCATGTTACCTTCACACTGACAGGTCCCTGGTGACCACAGGCATGTGCTGCCGGGACAGTCCACAGAAGGGGTCCACTTTGGTTCAGAGACTGCATGCCCCACCTCACTGTTTCATCAGCTCTCAAGTGCCCCCGAAATTCAAGTTTTGGGCCTGGCTTCTTCTAGCAGTATTCATGAGCAGCCAGCCTGAACCCCTCCCTCTCCAGCATGGGTCCCCAGGCCGGTCCCCACCAGACACTGTTTTTAAAGTCATTAATCATGTCTAATGTGCTCCCTGGTGAGCTACCTCAGGCCTGCCTGCTAACGCAAACAGCAGAGAAAAGTCCTAACCACCAGCCACACTGCAGTGGGTCCTCACAGCGGCTGTCATGCATTACTCAGGTCCTGTGGCCCTGGCCCATCCACATGTTTAGAGCTCAAACTTGAGTAGACAAGGTAAGATCAGGGAGGAGACACCCTTATGATTTACCAAGTCACGACAGAAATGTCCACTCCGAAGTCCCCACTCCCAGGCCACGTTATTCATGGCCTTATAAAGTTAAATCAACTTGGGCTGAAGAGTAAAACACCCCACCCAGTCCATATTTATACAACTGGTCATACTTTTTGTTGTTCAGCCTCCGTAAGGTAATGATTGGCCACCAGAGCCCTCGAGAGCCTTGATGATGTGAAATTGACTGGTGGTTACTACAAGGCACAGAGACATTTTTTTTTTCCTTCAGTCGTAGTAAAAATAAAGTCTTTGTGCCTTTTCTTTCTCTTTCTGGTGGAAGACCTTTGGCTGGGTGTTCTGCAAACTTTTCTTTCCATGTGGAAGCAGTAAGGGAGGGCTGGGGCAATGGCTCGGTAGGTAAAACGCTTACCATGCAAGTAAGAGGACCTGAGTTCAACCCACCAGAACCCATGTAAAAGAAGCAGGCATGCTGGCAGGCACCTGTCGTCCTAGCGCGGGGGAGACAGGAAGGGCCCTGAAGCCCGCTGGCCAGCCATGCTAGCCAAATGGGTAAGCTCCAGGTTCAGTGGAAGATCTCTTCTCAAATAAATAAGGTGGAGAGCGACTTAGGAAGATGCCTGATGTTGACCTCTGGCTGCCACACGCGTGTTTGCACACACACATGTTTGTAATAGCATGTGTTTGAATGCATACGGACAGGCATGTGCACATACAAAAAGAAAGTCGGGAGGGAAGAAAGTGTTTGTTAACCGTGCATTTGGTTTTATTTCTGTAAGGAAACTAAACACGCAGTCGGACTTTTTCTCTGGCATGCAAGAGACAGGTGGTTCTTCTGAAGCCCAAGTGTCATTTCCGTAGGAATAGGTCTCCCTAGAGATACCAGCTGGGGAGCTGACCCTGGAGAAGGGGGTATTCTGTAAGGCGAGAGGGCTCAGGCAGCTACTAAAATATAAATTTGATCTCTCCAGCACAAAAGGAGACCCGAGGAGCCTCAGGAAGGGGAACCTCCACTTCCTTAGGGTGTTATATCCTATTTAGTTGATTATATCCTTGTTTTATTAGAAAAGCAAAAATACCCCCTCCCCGGGTCTTCCTAAAATCAGAAAACTCTGAACTTGGAAGTGTGAGCAAGTCCATTGCTGTCACACATCCACAGAGGGGTGACAGACCCATCATCCTAAGTTGTCAGTGCCTCTTGTGATTAAGCGAAGGACCGACATGCCCTAGCTGCGGTTCCATTTACAAAGCAGGTGCAAATTCGATTAGATTAATTACCCAACTCTCTTTGTGATTTGTTTCTGGTTTAATTTGCAGCCTGAGCTCAAGTTTGGGTGACAGGCCGATGGTTAGTGTGTCATAATTAGTTAAGGCATCTTCTCAGGTGCCTCCCTCTGCACGGGCCTTGAGAGCCGTTTTTGGATAATGATCGTTCATCTGCTGTGGGAGGTGATCGATAGCTTCCCGTCACTCCCATCGATCGGCCTCAGGCTTGTCGGTGACTCTATCTCTAGCTGTTGCCATTTTAAGCTGTCATTCATTTCAGAATGGCTCGTATGACCAGTCATGTGAGCTATAATTTTGCTTAATCGTGATAAACCCAGCATTCTCCTGCTTGGTATTAAAGGCACTTCTGGCATCTAACACTGTATTTTCCTCGGACCGTGTTGGTCCTGACAGCAGTTACTCTCTGTTGGATACCACCGTAACTTTCACCTGTAAACACACAGTGAATGTTCTCAGGCCATCAAATCAGTGTATTTTTTTCACAGTTCACACCAACCTTAAAAAGACTTACAATGTACTCTTTACTTTCCTTTGGGATGTGTGGGGTGTGTGTGTGTGTGTGTGTGTGTGTGTGTGTGTGGTGGGGTGTATGTATTTATATGTGTGTTTGTGTGTGTGCGTGTGGTATGTGTTTATGTGTGTGTGTATAGGTGCATATGGACATGTGCACATCTGTATGTGGAAACCATACTTAATTGCTCTCCATTTTATTTTTTGAGACAGCTCTCCCACTGAACCTGAATCTTGCTGATTGGGCTAGACTGGATGGCCAGCAAAGCCTGCGAATCCTCCTTCCTCTCAGGCAGGGGTTATAGGCCTGTGCTACGGTGCCTGGTTTTTTACATGGGTTCCAGGGATCCGCACTCAGGTCCCTATGATTGCATGGCAAGCTAGCTCCCAAGGCCCCCACCCCCTCTGTAAAAGGGCTATAGGTGATCTCCTTCCCTCTGTATTCAGCACTGGAGTGATGGTGTGTTTACCTGTCTGTGAATCAGGATCAGGCTTGGGCAGTGAGTAAGAGACTCCTGTGTCATGATTCTGGCCTTGAGAACTTCTTTCACATTCAGCCACACTCCAGCCTCTGCCGAGAGACCGGAACACTTGCCCTTAGATTACATGGTGGCTCTTGAACATTTCTTCAGACTTCTGCCTGCAGTGGGCTCCCCCCCCCCCATCTGCCAGTTTCTTTATCTGCTCACTCACTGTGCCCCTGGGTGATAGAGGCACATCTCCCAGGCATCTCTTGTCAGTGTCTGTGATGGTCATGAGGGTATCGAGAGCAGGAGGGCAGTGGCCACCTGAGTCATTCACAGCCAGCAGGTGGTGCGTGGGTTTTCTGCCGGCTTTGCAGCTAGCTGTGTGTTCATTTTCTTCTTTGGAAGATATATTCCATTTGTTACTTTTCTAATCTTCATGATGTGTGCTAAGAAGCAGAGGAAGGGAAGGGTTGTTTGACTCACAGTTTTAGGGCTCACAGTCAATTAGAGAAGGGAAGGCATTGTGACAGCCAGCCCTGAAGTGACTGGAGCTTATGGAAGATGCTTGCTTATATCCCAGCTGAACAAGGAGCAGATAAAGGACAGGATGGAGAACCTGGATAAATTCCAAGGCCTCCCCTGCCACCGGCAACTTCCTTCCTCCAGCAAGGCTCTGTCTCTCAAGATTGACACAATACCCCCCCATCCCCAATACACAAACGCACACAACGGTGCCACTGGCTTGGGTCAAGAGCCTGCAAGGGAGGGAACATTTACAATGAAACTGTACCAGGAACCCAAGGCCCTTTGTTTATGGACCAATCCAGCCAGCCCCTTGTTTTTGTTAATGGGTTTCCTTCACCCACAGCTATGACCACAGCTTCTGCTGGCCCAGGTTTTGGCTGCTTTCTAGTCTGAGTGAGAGCAAGCATGACCCACAAATCATAGAACGTTACTTTCCAGGGAAAGCTTGCTAACCTGGCTGTCAGTTCAGGAGGCAAAGGAGGGTCTCTCATCACACCCCGGAGAGCCTTTTCTCTGGACACAGATCTGTTGCTAGGTCAATGACACCTGAATTTAAAACCACAAATGCTCACACACCATGTATACAGACTTAGATGTCAGAAAACTCCATGGCTGCAGGGTGGCCAGGGTGCTGACAGGCTGCCTCCAAGCCAGGCAGAGTGGAGCCAGGTCACAAGGGGGAGTCAGTTCCCATCATAAGTATTCAGACTGACTTCCCACTGCTATTTCAAGGAAGACCCCAGAAAAACAAACACACAAACAAAAACAGGTGCTTCTCTGAGGACACCAGTAACATGACCGCTTCTTCATACTCCTGTTTCCTAGCAACAACCACCTCCACTGCCCAGCAAAACGCCACCTCCTCCCCCTCCGAAGACGACCCGCAAGCAGACCTCAGTGGACTCCGGGATCGTGCAGTGAACGCCCTGGGACGAGGAAGCCGTCCTCCTTCCTCCCTTGTACATCTACTGTGCCTGACGATTACCTCCTCCAGGACCTGGGATGCCTCACCTTAGTGTGATGGCTTTTCCTCGAAAGGAACCCTTCCTAGCCACGGGACCAGAGGCCCTAAGTTATCTCAGAGCACAGTGGGAATGGGGCCAAGTCATACATACTCTGGATTTTTTTTGTTGTTAAGTTGGGGCCTCTGAGCGTGTCAGCCTTTCAGATGGCCTCAGTCTTGCCCTGACATCCTTTCCTTCGTGCCAAATGACTTACATTCATTTGCAGAGAGCTTGGCTGATGTGAGTTAGCCAAGTGGGAGGGAGGAGGAGGCCAACCGTCCTCCCTCCCACCGGTCCCCACCCTTGAGAAGCTATGCAGTAAACTTATAAGGATCCTCACGCTGCCTCCGCAGTCCAGACTCTAGCTCGCCCCCAAGGGATGACTGCTCATCCCCATCCTTGCTGCATCTGTGGTGTGACTTGTGTGGTTGAGTGTCACTTCAGCTGACATCAAGCAACTAAGTGTACCCCTTCAGAGAAGATCTTGATTTCCCTTGGCATAATTTAAAGTAGGGATATCTCTCGTTTACTAAAGAGATACTAATATATGGAGTAGAGACACCATTAAGAATACTGAATCAAATGGAAAATAAATGCGAGCATAGGAAGGTAAATTTTCATTCTTTTTAAATACGACCCCATATCCCACCAGAGGTGGTTTGAATTCGGTGGCTTCTCTGTGTTCTCAGTGTGTACAGAAGTTTGTATATACGGTGGTTCTCAGAGCTCCTGGGAGTGTCTGTGACCCTTGTTTACTCCAGTGGGCCTCTGAAAATGAGCTCCAATGTGTCTTCTTCATGTTTAACTGCTGGAAATATTTGTTTTTTAAATCCCACACATTAAATTGTTTTCCAGATCCCCAAAGTCCCAAAAATGTTGGTGGACAATGATTTTTTTAAAAAAAAAAAACTAACTTTGTGTAACCTAATATTTTATTTGATCATCTATATTTTTTTATTCACTATGATCATGATACTGTTTGTTCTAGGCGAGTTCAAAGTTAATCACTGACAAATGAAAAATAAATGTTATTTAAAAAGGACTCCTAGTGTCTGGCCTCTTTTATCACTTAACATAAAATATAGAAACTACTTTCTTAATGGAAAAACACACTTGCATGTGTACCCACCCATCTTTCTCAAACATAAGTGTGTGTGTGTGTGTGTGTGTGTGTGTGTGTGTACATGGGTGCACATGTCTGTGCATGAATGTAGGGTCAGAAGTAAACCCCATGTGTCTTATTCAGTTGTTCTTTACCTTGTTATTTGAGGCAGGTCTCTCATGAACCTCAAGCCTAGAGTGAGGTCAACTCCTGTGAGAAGCTAAGCAGTAACCTCATAAGGATTAAATGGACTGGCTGGCCAGCAAGCCTCCGGGATCTCCTTGTCTCGGACTCCCCAGAACTGGGACTCTAAGCACATATCACTGGCCCCTAGCTTTTTGTATACAGATCCTAGGGCTCGAGCTCAGGCCCCTCATGTTTGTGTGGCCAACACTTTCCCAACTGAGCCGTGGCCTCAGCTCTTAAACATAATCGTTGTTTAATTTTGGAAGTTTTTTCTTTATTTTCAAGAATCTCATGCATACATGCAGTGAAATATAACCATAACTACCCCTCACTTCCCACCTCCAACCTCCCCATACATATCCTCCCAACATATTCTAGCTCAACTTAATGTCTTTTTTTTTTCTGTTTTAATAGCACGCTAAGTCTGCTGATATGCGCACGAGTGTGAGGCCATTCATAGGAGCATGGGAAATCTAGCAGTGGCCACAGCCTCAAAAAAAAAAAATTATTCCCCCCTCCCAAAAGCTTCTCATTAAGAGATAGGGCCTGGAGATCACCTGTTTATCCATGCCAGGATTCTAACTGGCTTGAACTTGTGCTGCTGTGTGCTCATGGCCTCATTAGCTGTGTCAGGTCCAGAAGACAGCGTTTCACAGCACCTGCCAGGGACCAGCCTCAGCAGTTTGGGGGTCTGAAGGATGGGATACCTGGAAGGCGCAATAACGACTCAGAGACAATGTTCGTGCAAGCTGACAGGTCACTTCGGGCTTCTGAAGTGGCTTTTGCTCCCCTAGCTTCTCTTAGCTGCTCTAACTTCTCTTTTGCCCTGGTGACCTCAGTCTTTTATTATCATAAGTAAAGGGGGAACAGAAAGAAAAGGGGAAATCACCCAATACAAAATGTTCTCATGATTCCAAAAATTATTCTTAGAAAATCACCAATATTTTCATCATCTTTTACTAAACACAGGAACTATCCCAGACTTAACACCAAAGCAAGCATAATCTATTTTTATTATTAATGATTATACAATCATTTTGAGCACTTGACCCAAAGGCTAGCAACATGCAGTTTCGGGGAAAAAAAAAAAAAGGTAAAAATAAGAACAGTGGTCAATGTACCAGACAGTCATTTCCTTCTCACACAGTCTGCTCCAACCTCAAGACCCCCGTAGCCACCTAAGCTCCTCCTCAGCCCTCTGCAAACACTAAGCCCCATGACTGGTGGGCCACAATGACCTCAAACAAGAAATCTGTCCCTGCAAGTCAGCAACTTCTGTCCCTCCATATCCCAACAATTCCAAGGAAGACCTAATCTAATTTATAGAGCTTCCATGAAAGGAAGCTCACCTTTCTTGGCAGCTCTTTTCAATCTAGGAACCCAATAAAGCTTGTAGCAATCACTCCATCAATTGTCACATTATCTGCACACTCCTTCAGGAGGAATAAAAAAAATGTCTGAATTAAAGTTGCCATCTCCCTTTCTTGGTGGAGGCCACCATTTTTCTCCTATTCTAGGTTCCCACACTTTTAGTTTGCCATCCCATCTATATGTTACTCCATCCACAGTCTTCAGCAAATACCCCTTAGGGTCTCAAGTTTACACAATGTCCTTGGAATATCCTCAGAAGCTGAATTATTCATCATGGCCAATTTAAGTCCAGTGTGTTGATACACATCATACCATGTGCTATAGTTGACCACACATTCGGTACAGTTTATCTAAGCCTGAAAACTTCCCCATGCTGCAGGTTCTTTTCCATGAACTATATAACTGCCTTAACCCCAGCCTGGGTGATCATCTCTGTATAATTTCCTGTGAAATTTACTTCATTCCTGTCCTGTACCACAGAAATCACCATTGATCTAGGAACACAGAACATGAAGATCAGATAGAAGAAAAAGACTAGTATTACAAGAAATATTTGTATGGAGGAGGGCACGACATGTGCACGCCATAAAGCATGACCTTGGGACACGTAGGCATTTCTGCCTTGGCCCTCTAGAGGCATGCTAAGCAGAAGATCTGGAGGGGAACACACAGAGGGTTGATGGTCCACAATCTCGGGTCCCCTTTTCTCCAATCTCTGCTGGCAGCACATCAGCCATCTTATATGCCGTCCCCAGCAAGCAACACCCCCACTTCCTCCTTCTCTTACATTCTTTCTGCCTCCTCTTCTGTGATACTCCCTGAGCCTTCCTTTGGAGGGTGGGAAGCCAACATAGATGTCCCACTTAGGGCTGAGCACTGCATCATTTATTCGTAGCCCTTTGATCAGTTATGTGTCTTTGAATTGGCTGATGCCCACTGCAAAAAGAAGCTTCTCGGACCAAGGCTGAGAGCAGCCCAGGTCTATGGGTATAAGCATAAATAGTTCTTGATCTAAAGCCCATGGCTGGGAAAGTCATTGGCCCAAGCATAGAACCTGTTATTGTTATTGCTAAATGGCCATGTTGTCAAAGTGCCTTCTAAACACGTATGCTTATAATTTTGAATCATCCCCATTTCATTGCCTCTGGTTTGGAACCCAGGTAGAAAATGCCCATCCATGAACATGTCTTCACAGTTTACATCAAAATGCCCATCCATGAATGTGTCCATGTCCTCACTGTCTACACCAGAGCTGCACACTCCCACACTTCACCCCCGCTGGACCTGCGGGCTCCCACCTGCTCACCAATGGGGCCTCCTCTCTGGCTGGGTGTGACTAGCGCAGTGCCTCTTTCTCTCTTGCCTCTGTTGCTGATAATTTGAGAGAGGACTTTTGCTGTGGGATGTTCTGTATGGCAAATGTGTTGCTAATAAAACACTGATTGGCCAGTGGCTAGGCAGGAAGTATAGGCGGGACTAACAGAGAATTAAAAAGAACAGGAAGGCGGAGGGAGTCACTGCCAGCCGCCGCCAGGACAAGCAGCATGTAAAGATGCCGGTAAGCCATGAGCCATGTGGCAAGGTATAGATTTATAGAAATGGATTAATATAAGATATAAGAACAGTTAGCAAGAAGCCTGCCACGGCCATACAGTTTGTAAGCAATATAAGTCTCTGTGTTTGCTTGGTTGGGTCTGAGCGGCTGTGGGACTGGCAGGTGAAAGAGATTTATCCTGACCGTGGGCCAGGCAGGAAAACTCTAGCAACAGACTTTGTCATGAGGTGTATGATTGGGCTTGAGAGGCCTGGATGCTTGAGAGCCTTCTCCGGGACCTGCCACCCTAGATGTTACACAGCAGTGGGTCCTCCATGAAGTGTGAAGGCTCTCATCTTTCTCCTTTGAAAACATGTTCAGTTCATAATAAAGTGCTTGTGTGTCTGCCCTCACCAGCCTGGAGGAGCCCTCTGCAGAAGCCCCAATGCCCGGGGGCATGTTTCCCATGTGTAGTAGCTGTCCCATTACAACTTACAACAACTTCTAAGTATAATGTAGCTGTTGGGGTGACTGGAGAGATGCCTCAGACGGTAAGAACACTTGCTGCACCTATATGAATCTCCAACACACACATAAAAAAAAAATACGCGTGTGACTATGTGTCCCTGTAACCCCAGTAGTATGGAGGGCAGAGACCGGAGGGTCGTTGGGGACTGTTGGCTGCCGTCCAGCTCTAGGTCCACTTTCAACTCAAGCAAATCAGGAAGAAAGTGATAGAGCAGGACACTTGATGTCTTCTGGCCTCCCCATAAGCTCATGAGCAGTACGTGTGTGTGTGTGTGTGTGTGTGTGTGTGTGTGTGTGTGTGTGTGCATGTAAATATCCAGGACTCTGCAGACAGTTGTCAAAGTGAAATCTTTTCTCTGTGAACCTCTTTTTTTTCCCACCAAGATAAATGTTCATCCTCTAGCCTGTATATTAGAAACAGGATACTACCCACAGTCCTGAAACAAACAGCTTTGGGATACCAGTATGGGAGAATGTCAAGAGAGCAGCCATTGGCTCTGGGTCATTTGGGAGGATGCTGGTGTCGTTACACTGTCTCATACATGCAGCACCCCAAATCTGTGAGCATCAGTCCCCTGTGAGAATGGCATTTTACTGTGGGAGTGGAATCTGCCATGGCTGTTCCTGATCTCCCAGGATGACCCCCCTGTGACACACCCCAGCCAGAATCCCCCACCACACACACACACACACACACACACACACACACACACACACACACAC
>CABHPH010153387.1:15104-42556 GCA_902168325.1 Peromyscus nudipes
CACACACACACACACACACACACACACACACACACACACACACACACCTTTGTATTAGTTACTTTTCTGTTATTGTGTCAAGACATTATGATCAAGACAGTTTATATAAGGAGATTCTTCATGAGTTGGAACCTTGGCTGGGTGGATGAGGTCTTACCCTGGTCTTGCCCTTCCCTTTTTATTTAGTTGTTTTCTAGCAGCAGAAAACTCCTTAAGTTCTCTGTCAAGTGGCAGACATGCAGGGAGGCTCACATCGTCCACCTCAGGCACGAAGCAGAGAGAGTGACTGGAAAGCAACACAAGGCTTTAGACTCTGAAAGCCCACCTCTAGTGACGTAGTACTTCCCCCTAAGCCTTCCCAAACAGTGCCAACTGGAGGCCAAGTGTTCAGATACCTGAGCCTATGGGGGACATGCTCATTGAAACCGAAATATCTCCAAAACCATACACCCCATGCTGGGAGATACATGGAGAACATAGCACAGTTGCTGAGGAAGGAAGGGAGACAGTCAGCATGGCCCCGAACTTTCTTAATATACTTGTGTATTCACAAATGAAGAGGGGGATCTCCAACTCTGCAGTCTCACAGTTTCCTGCCTGTGTCAGCCTCCTGTAAGAAATGCCTGAGGTGAACCAAAATACAGGGAAGGTCTCTTTGGCCTCACAGTTGAGGTTTCAGCCCATCATAGATTAGCTGTGACACTTTGGGCCTGTGGCAACAAGGAGTGGAGGAAAGAAGTCCATTCACCTCACAGCTGGGTGCAAAAGGGGAAGAGATAGGGGAGGGCCCAGAGTGCCCAATATCTCCTTTGAAAATTCTCCAGTGATTGGAGTGCATCCCACTCGGCCCCAACTTAGTTACCACATCTCCATGGTACCAAAGGCCAGAGACCAAGCTTTTAATGTAGGGGCAATATCTGGAACATTCCAACCTCAAACCACAGGGAATGTGGCTGCATGGAAGGTTAGCCTCTGGACACAGTGATAGGTCCTCTCCTCGAGGACATCTAGAGGTTCCCGACATCTTTGTAGTCACCTTTAGAGAGCCTTTTCAATGTGTTCTTTTCTTCCTCACCATTTCCCATGATAAATTTTTCTTCAAATGTTCTGTGTTAGCTATTTTCTCATTGTTGTGACCAGACACCTGACTTAGGGATGAAGGGTGAGCTTTGGCTCACAGTCTGAAAGTTCAGTCCACCACAGTGTGGAAGGCATGCGTGGCAGTCAGAGCATGAGGCAGCTGGTCACTTTGCATCTGCAGTCCAGAAGCACGAGAGATGAATGGAGGCACTCACTTTCTCCTTTTCATTCACTCCCGGACTCCAGCCCATGGGATGGCGCTGTCCACATTCAGAGTGGACTTTCCCATTTCCATTAACCCAGCCTAGAAAATACCTTCTAGCCATGCCCAGAGGTTTGTCTCTTAGGTGACTCAAGATCTTATTAAGGTGACAGTTGTTATTAACCACCACAAATACTGTGTGTGTGGTTTATGAATATCTATTGAATAAGAAGACACTTTTGTTCACCAAGATTCAGTTTTTACCCTCTGGGGTGCGTTATTGTATCACTGTGAATGCAAACTCTAAAACTGGAAGGTGAGTCTTATTCTATTTTTCTTTGATCATTAAGAAGTTCAAGGCCAAATTTAGCTCTCACAGAGTTACTTAAATTTTGGTTTTATTTCCTTGGCCCTCCAGAATGCTCTCTGGCCTATTAAAAACCCACCTTTACTTTTAACTACCCAATTTAATGTGCACTTCCCCCACATCTTTATTCAAAGTAGATAGTATATAAGCTTTATCCTATAAATGGAAAAATCTTTTTTTCCTATTTAAAAACCACCCTTGGTGTCTGAAGATTGCCACCTAGTATCTAAAGAAATTATTTCAAAATCAATTTGAAGATTATTCTTTCATGTAAAGATTGGATCTCTTTCATTCTTTACAGATTGTATTATCTTCTGCTCTGGATTCCTCTATGGCACTGGGCTTCATGGGTCGTGTTCTTGGAAGTCTTTGTGGGTTTAGTGCCTTTCAGCCTTTGCTGTTTAGTTCTATATTTAATTGCTTTATTTTCCTTTTTTAAAAGTCTATTTGATAACTTTCCCTCTGTCTTCTCAACATGCCTTTTAGAACTCTTTAAATACCTACTGTCTTGTTGGGGGTGCTCAGAAGAGTGGGGACTCTAATCCTTTGACCCAAGTGTCCTAAACTTGGCCAACTCTGTTGACCCCTCACCTACAAAATCTGCTGTCCCTGTCACTTGCCTTGGGGCCTAAGTTAGTGTCCTAGGCCTGAAAGTGAGTGGCAGTGGCCCTCCTGTTGGACTCACGTGGAGCTCATTTTGAAGTTCACTGATTTTGTTTCAGCCCTAGACATTAAAGGGATGATATAGTCTTTCTTGTTTGTTTGGGTTTCATTGAGTTTTTGGTTGTATTGTTTTGTTTGTTGAGACAGGGCCTTGCTCTGTAGCCTGGGCTGATGCAGAACTCGAGACAAACCTCCTGCTTCAGCTTCCTGATTGCTGAGATTACAGACGCGGCCCACTGTGCTCCTCCGGGGCGTCTTATCCTTTATTCATTGCTACTGTGGGTGTTTCCAAGAAGGTGTCTGTAGGCAGGATCAATATCTGTAATCAATTGACTTTTAATAAAGGGGAGTCCCTTGATAATGTGGGTGGCCCTCAGCAAAACAGTCTAAGACCTTACAAGGAAAACAATTTTCTGGAGAAAAAAGAATTCCAGCCCTAAGACCAGACGTCCTCAGCCTGATTTTGTAGTCAGTTGTCCATCGCAAGGTGGAACTCACCAGGGTATGAGCAGTTTCTCAACCTAAGTTCTCCATCTCTCTCTCTCTCTCTTTCTCTCTCTCTCTCTCTCTCTCTCTCTCTCTCTCTCTCTCTCTCTTTCTCTCTCTCTCTCTCTGTGTGTGTGTGTGTCTGTCTGTCTGTCTGTCTGTCTCTCTCTCTCTCTCTCTCTCTCTCTGTCTCTCCCTCTGTCCCTATCTCTTTCCTTCCCTCTTTCCCTCTACTCTTCCCACTTCCATCTCTTTTCTGTCTTCTCTCTCACTTCTCCCCTCTTCCCTCTTTCCCATCTCCTCTCTCTTTTTTCTCATTCTCCTCTCCTTTCTCCTAGCTCCCTTCTCTTCTCTTTTCTTCTCTCCTCTCTCCCTTCTCCCTATTCTTCTCTCTCCACTTTCTTCTTCCTCTCCTCTCCCCTCCCTTCTCATCATCTTCTTCCCTCTCACCTGTCTGCTCTCTCCTCTCTCCCCCACTCTCCTCCTTACACCCCCTTCTCCCCATTCTCTCTTCACTCTTCCCTGACTCTTTCTCTCCATTCTCTCTTCTCTCATTGCTTTCTCTTCACTCCTTATCCCTTGCTCCTTCTCTTTGCCTTCCTTCTCCTCTCCTCCCTTCTCTCCCATCTTCTCCCCCCTTCTCTCTCATCTTCTCCCCCCTTCTCTCTCATCTTCTCCCCTCTTCTTCTCCTCTCTTCTCTTGCCTTCCTCTCTTAAGTAGCTTCTGGCCAGCTGTTTGGTCACAGGGAAAAGAAAAGTAGCCAAGCCAACACGGTCAGCGTTGAATTCTTGGCTTTAGTGTTCATGTTGAGGCCATGTTCAAAAATATCCTCATTGGAAGAAAAAGCACACTACAGCAAGAGGGGTAGTGCATTACCCAGCAGAGAACTTTCGTCAAATGATTCAGGGAGAGTGATGCACAGTGCCCTACCACAGAGTGTCACTCAAAGGCTGGAAATACCTTCTCTCTCAGAAAAATTGACAGGATTTTCCAACAGCTTCTTTGAGAGAGCCTCCTAAGCACAACTACAAACAAGTTCCCTTAGGACAGTCCTCAGGTTCTGTGTCATTGGAACCACAGATGAGAAGTCACCACTGACACTTCTCTTAACACTGAAGTCCCCACTCAGAACCCCAAGGAGCAAAGGTGAGTCCCTTCCTGAGCTTGTGAAGTCAGGGTCACTGCCAGGTGGGACCTTCTTCAGTCTCCTGACCTGCTGTGAGCAGAGCTAATGTTGTCTCTGAAGTTCCTCTGGGAGCAAACAGGTAATGCTCGAGGGAGGCTATTCTATGCAAAAACCAGAAATAAAAGGACTCCATGATCCTCATGGGTGAGGAGGAAGGTGAGCTCCATTCCCTGAAGCTGCAGTGTTTGAATGGAGCCTTGAACTGCTGTGGAAGGAACTAAGAATCCAGGGCACTGTGTCAAAAAACAAACTGGAAATGGTTCGGAAGCAGGAGGAAGAGGTGAGAGAGGCATGCTGGGAAGGAGTGCCTAGAGCTATGGCCAGAGACTTAGTGAGACCAGGCCATGGGCGAGGGAGGCTACTGTCCATGATTTCAATTCAAAGGCAGGAAGAAGAGTGACCACCCCCCACCCCAGGTGAGGGGTCTGTAGGAGGGTGCTCTTCTGCCAATAACAAGGAAACGGAAGGCCACGAGGCCTAGCATCTCCACCATCACTAGATGAAGCTGGCATCCACACCTCAGAGGAAGCGAAAGAAACCCTAGAGGTGCAAGTTGGCTTTGGGGTTTTGTATCTACCATTAGATGTTCTTGCTGGGGATGGGGTGTGGAGCAGGAGAGGGAGGACTCCGAAAAATGTCTGGGGGTACTCTAGCCGTGAAGAGATAAAGACACACCCACATCTATGATGCTGTGAGCCTCTGCCTCCACCACATTGGTAGCATTCCTTCAGTCCGCAGAAGCTCCAACAATTCGTATCCACCGTCCGCTACTAACTGCACAAATTGATCATCACTCTGGGCTTCTGAAGTGAGCCGTGCAGTAGCCATAGTGGAAAACATCCACAGAAAGCACCTGAATCCAGAAAGCCACCCAGGAAGCTGCTGGCTCACAGCACCCAGACTCCTCGGCTGCTAATGGAAAGGTGCAGCAATTTGGGAGGCAAAAATAATCAGTTTGGGAACGGAATATTTTTGAATTAGCATAAATTAGGCTATTTAAAAATACTTGTTAACAGTTAATTTAACATTATGCACACTCTTGTTGGGGAGGAGGACACTTAATATTGAATAAGGAGCTACCTGCAAAAGGCAGGGTTATTTTTAAACACCTGCATATTTTTGGTTTCTCGGCAGGGTATACAGACAACATCTGCAGGCTTTCACTGCCTGGCGAAGGCTTTTTCACATGAAAAGCAAACTTCATAAAAGCAAAGCAATTATAATGGTGAAGCTACGGCAGAACCATCCCCCAGTTTTTCAGAAGTGTTAGTGAAATGAGTGGTTTTCGATATGAGCATCCTATTATTTTAGCCTTGGAGTAAAGACTTCACAGTTTCTTCGGTTTTGATGGCTTGAAAGTGCTCAATTGGCAGCCCAGATATCCAGTGTCCAGAAGTCAGGATCACAGTTTTTATAGCCTTGGATATGGACTCCCTTGAGGGAAGAATGCCAGGAATGGAATGTAAAGCCTCATGGCTCGTCCAGTGTGGTCTCCAGGTGCCTTGGACATCCTGGCTGTGACAGATTTCACACATTTGATTGAAAAGCTCTGATTCCAGGCCCAGATCTCCACAGCTCAGAGTCAAGGATGTGTCAAGAGACTGAATGGGCCTCAGAGCCTAGCCTCTACTGCTTTTGAATCCCTAACTTAGGCAAAGGCCCTTTCTCAGACATATTCACATTTGCATGCTTCCATTATTTGCTGTGATCAGAGGGGAAAGGAAATTGGGTCCCCAGCCAGAAGAAGCTTATGGTGTTAAAAAGTAGAAAATGGATTCCAGAATTTTCTCTAAGTAAAAACCCTCAAGTTTTAGATTCTTCATTCGTCACAGTATTTGGAAGCTCAAGGTACAGAATGGCCATGCAATTTACCAGGGTCACACAGCTGGCTTTCTATGTGAAGGCATCTTTAGAACTCATGTTGGGTTAGGAATGGATGGTTTAATGGGCAGGTCTTTTGCTTCCCTTAAGGGTCTCAGTTTTCCTACAGATGTTCTGCACAACTCACTCTCCAGCAATCATCTACATGTTGGATACCAGGCTGCCATCTTCCTTTTCTCTACCAAGACAACGAAGCAACCCTCCAGGCTACAGCAGCTTTTGTGTGTGCATTTGAGTATGTACATATATTCGAGAAAAGCCTATTTGTTGTCTCTATGCTCTCCATCTTATTTTTTTGAGACAGGATCTTTGACTGAACCTGGAACTTACTGTTTCATTTAGACTGTTGGGCCAACAAGTTCCCAGGATCCACTTGTCTCCACCTCCTCAATGCTGGGGTTATAGGTATGTGCACCGGGCTCCGCCATTTTTAACATGGGTTCTGGGGGATGGAGCTCATGTCCTCATGTTTGCACATCAATCCTTGACCCACTGAGCCAGCTCCTCTACCTAATACAGCTGCTTTCTGACAAGTTTGTTAGTGTGAACCAAGGCTATGAATGCCAGAGAGGATCATTGACCACAGGATCCCGCTGTAGTGTATCACCACATCACGTGACTATCAATTTCCCTGAGTAGCTAGCTTGCCAATGAGTAGAATATCAGTCCTTTTACAGCTTGCTATGGATGACCACATTGTATTCGTGGTGAGAAGGTTCTGGCTACATGAAGGTAGCACTTTCTTCCAGCAGACCAATAAGGCTGCCCCACCTTGGCTGGGGAAGAGGCAAGGCCCCCGGGGAGTCTTTACTCCATCTGAATCTAGGCAGGCTGTCTTCAACTTGTCTGATAGTGAGCCAGTCTCTGAGAAAGGTGAATTCATAATTCAATTTTTAAAAAGTACTCCAAATCAGGAAGGCTTGTAGAAATCTCATGAATGTAGGAGACAGTTAGGAGCAACAGTTCTTACATCCCTTTGACACAGCAGAGACTGTGTCTTCTCCATTCTGACTCATCCTCACCCTGAGCAACAGCTGTGCCCTGGTGTGCTGAGGTAGACTGGCGTCCCCTCTGGTCCCTGCACAGCACCCTTCCTGTTCTGAATGGTTAACTTGTGTCTCCACCTATCCCTCACCCTGTCAAAGGCCCCCTGTTCCTTCCAGGTCTCAGCTCAGGTCCCAGGCTCCTGGCAGCACAGCAGTGAGCCCACAGAATAAGACTGGGGCAGCCCAGAGAGCTGAGCAGTGACCACGGGGTCCCATTCAGGGAGGGAACGGTCCACAGAAGCATAGGAGGAGGACAATGGCAGGAAAGCAGGGCCTTGGTGCTCTCACTTCCCCCTTTTTCCTAATCCCCCACCAGCCAGAAGCCCCCTCTCCTCCCCCTCCACTCGGGGCAACACACTTGGGACCTTCCACAAATTCTCACACTTCTGCTAGAGAGGTGGTGTAGCCTCCTACTGCTAGGTGATTGTAGAGGGAAGCTACCTGGTCCTTTCACAGGGGCAGGGGCACTTAATGCAGGAAGAATATTCCTGTACACACTGTAGTTTTAGCACACAGGGTTCAATTGTCCCAACTGTCCAAACCTGAGGTCACCTTCCTTTTTCATGACCAATAATTTCTTTTTTCTTAACTCCTAGCCCTAGGCAAATTGTACTGATTACACACCGTGAGTTTGGGACATCTACACTCTAGTCCTAGAGATTAAGAGCTGCTCCTGGGTGTTAATTGTGCCTCACACCAGCTTAAGCAAAACCTTGTGGCCTCAGAGATGGCCTGCAAACACAAGATAATTGGTGGGTACTGTTAGCGCCTACGCTGTGATGACATCGTAGCTGGGTCAGGGAATGTGGCATGATACACTGAGAATATCCTCTGTCATTCTCTGAGGTAGACAGACATCAGCTGCAAGCATGCAGGGGGAAGCATGGAGGTTCAGCAGGGATAGTGAAGCCCCAGAGAATAAGGACAGATCTTGAGGAGGCAAGAAACAGCACACCAGTGTCCAGAACATCTAGAAATCAAGGAAGAAGATTAGAGAAGAAGGCAAAAGACGAAGGAACTGTAGAGGCGGTACCTGCCGGCTAAGATAAGGTATCCACTCCCACATACAGACCAGGGCCAGATGATCGTGGTTATGGTTGCAGCGGCAGAAGACAGGTACTTTGGCCCTAGTTGCTCCTTGGGAAGAGAAGAAGGATGGGAGAGGTGATCAGGAAGGCGTAACTAGAAGGAGGAAACAGGTTGCTGTCTGTCAACATTACCACTGTTACCACTGCCTTCATTACCAACTCCGCCATCACCATCGTCACTGCTGTGCCCACAAAGAGTCATCACCAGCACTACCATTATCACTACCATGACCATCACCATTACCACGGTCACCTCTATCCCCACCCTCACCTCCAACACCATCATCAGTACCATAACTACTCTCTCACCACCATCCTTACCTCTGTCTCCAATATCACCAACCATCTTTACCCCAACCACCGTTGTCATCCCCATCATCACTATCACGATCACCATCCTCACCACTGCTGACGTCCTTTTCACTACCACTACTACCATAACCACATTCACAACCATCACCATCATTGCTTCTATCATCACCACCACCACCACCTCCACCATCCTGACTACAACCACCACCATCACCACCACCAAGGCCATCACCACCACAACTTCCACCCTTGTTGACCCTAAGGTTTTTGGAGCGTGAGAGGAAGTCGTTTTCATGAAAACACTTGGCTGTCAATCGTGTTGCAAGAACTAACCCCAGGCCTCACCCAGGTCAGGAAGGTGTAGAAGCGGCGACAGGCACTCAGGAAGCTGCTTCAGTGCAGGTACCTGTACCAACAAGATCACTAGGCTTCCGAAGTCGATGCTGATGCATCAGCCGACAATTATCTTTGAGAACTCATTATCACAAACGGGTCCATCAGGGAGAAAGTAGGATCGGCAGAAATGTAAGAAGATGTAAGAAGGTAAAAAAGATGGGGAGTTAGACGTGAAGGGAAGAAGGGAAGAGAGAAGTGAGGGAGAGAGTGGTGAAGGAGCAAAAGGAGCACCTAGTTCACAGCCCTCACCTAGTTCACACATCCTGTGGAGCCTGTTGTCTACCGCACTGAGTTAGAGAGGAAGCAGACAAGGAAGGCAAGCTCCAGCCAGTGCCCACCAAGTGCCCCAGCTTGCTTCTCTCTGGGAAGGCTAATTCTCACCCTGCCCCATACTTTTTTCTGCTGAGAGATCTCTTTGGTGGTAAAAGAGACACCACCTTTGGAATGCAGGGGCAGGGGAAGGGGAGAAAGGTAGAAAAATCCTAATCAAACCTTAACTTGCTCTCATCAGCTTCCTGGAGCCACTTAGTGGTGAGCCAAAAAAATCATAATGTTGGCAAGCTATTATTGTGTCTAAAAGAGAATATTTATTTTTGACATGGATCTCTATAATTCCCAAAATATTTAGCACATTGATTATCTCATTGGAGTCTCAAAACTGTCATTGGGTATACAAGAGGAACAACATATTTCCTTCTCACTTTATGACGAGAGTGCAAGCCCTGGCAAGTCTGAGTGGCATGTGGCTGTGACTTTTTGCAGGCCGACGACAAGCCCAGGCAGGCATCTCATGATGCTCAGAGCATATACTGTCTCACTGAGTCTTCTCAATATCTATCATGTGGCTGGACCTGGCCTTGCTTGTTTGTTCAACGCATCCTGTTTCTCTAGGTGCTGGGGAGGGTGGTAAGCAGAGAAGTCCTTCCATGTGGCACAGTACTCATGACCTCATCTCTGGAGCCTCATGCTAGTCAGAATTCTAGCTTTGAGACTTACCAAGTGCATGCAAATATTTGATTTTGGATATGTGATTAAGCTTGGTTTCTTCTTCTTCCTCCTCTTCCTTCTTATCTTCCTCTTCTTCCTCTTTTGTCCTTTTCTTTTTGAGACAGAGTCCCTAGTTCAGGCTGGCCTTGCTTCCCTCTCCATTATCGGGAGGGGAGAGTCCTCAAGCAAAATAACAGCTTTCATATGGATAGGAGCTGGTAGGATGCTAAAGGAAGGATGGCAGCTTCCCTCAAGGGCATTGGCAGTCGTGGCCAAACTCTGACAGCGCTTGCTAACCCATCATTATGTATCTTCCTGGGAATGGCTCCTTATTCTCCAGGTCACAGTCACACAAAAGAAACAATTTTCTCCATAGACCTGCCTTGCCTCCACTGCTCTTCTCCTACCTGACAAAGACGGTTACGTGATGGGGCAGTGTAATTAGAAGTGACTGGTTGGTCGCCTGCCTTCAGTCTTGTGTGGGTGGGTGTGCTTGGATGCATGGAAAGCATCTATCTTTGCAAGATGTCAGGGTTGGGGCTGTTAGTATCTGAGATGGGACATGGATGTCTAAGATGTCTGAAATTCTATGATTTCCCTACCTATCTGGAGAGCTCTGAGCATGTCAGTGAGTTCCTCAAAGTATCTAGAAACCTGTCCTGCACATCAGTGGAACAGATTTACTCCTGAAATCTTAGAGAGTCCCTGGGACCTTTTTAGTCATTACTGAGTCACAGTATTCACTGAGAATACGGTCCTGTCAGCTGAGACTAGGTCCCTGCTGACACACCCACAAGGGAGGCCATGTTTTACACAAGATACACAGGTCCCCAATGGAGACTCAAAATCATAAGCAATTTAGCAGGAATGCATGTCAAGGTTCACTGCAGGCCCAAGCACTGCTCCTTCTGAGGTGTCTCACAAGGTACCCTGGAGAGCGGTCAACAGAGATTGTGCCCCCACAGACTCAGAGAGTGGTTCCAGAATTGCAGCAACCTACCCTCCCCCCACCCAGTACACACCTGCCCTCACTCTGTGAGAGTGAAGGCCACAGAGGAAAGTATGGTTCTCTGAACAGCAGCAGAAACCAGCCAACCCAGGGTTTGGATGGGTAAATCATTGTGCTAAATTATGAGGAAAAAAAAGAGCATCAGAAACCATTGCCATTGGCAACAATAAGACAGATTCTCTGTGTTAGTCAGGGCTCTTTAGAAGAACAAGATAGATAGAATAAAGATATATTATATATAAAAGAGGCTTATTAAATTAGCTTACACAATAGGGCTAAGAAGTCCAATGATGGCCATTTGCACACCAAGAGGCCAGGGAGAGCCAGTAGCTGCTCAGTTATGCATGAGGCTGGATGCCTCAGTGTCCCAATCTGGTGATGAAGGCCTGTAGGATTTGTGGAGAGCTGCTGGTCTTCAGTCCCCAACAGAAGCCTGAAAGGGTCTGGGTTCTGACGGCTGTGAAGAGGTGGGTGATGGGATAGACTCACTCACCAGCACTATGTGAAGGCAACAGGTAACACTGCTTCTGGGAGAGGGTCTTCTCCCTTTACTGAATCCTTCCTGGAAATATCCTCACAGAAGAAGCATGCCTCTTAGTTGACTCCAGATCCAAGCAAGAGGGCAATCAAGATTAAGCACTATACCTTCAAAAACTGTGATCAGCCAAAAACATCACCAGTCAGACAGGGTGGTGCATGCCTGTAATCTCAGTATTTGTGAGGCTGAAGCAGGACGATAATGAATTTAAGCCGTATATAGGAAGTCTAAGGACACTTATGGCTACGTAGTAAGACTCTATCGCAATCAATCAAATCCTAGCATGTGACTCTTACATGAGCCTAACAACTTTGGAAAGGTCTAAGTCCTTCTCCAGATGAACTTCTCATAGTGAGATATCAAGGTCGTCAGAAATGAAATCTAAAATTTAAAGTACATCTATGTTGAGATTTGCTCTGCCTAGACAGACATTGTGAGTATTAGCAATCAACTCTCCTCTTTCAGATGCTGCCCAAATCCATAGCCACACTCTGACCTTCATGATCCCAGGGCCTTTCATTTCAGAAACTGAGTTGTGGTCCAATCTCCAGTCCTTCCCCTTTGCCCACCCCAGAGTGTGTTTGCTGAGAGAGCTTTGCTCTAAGGCCTGAGCAGGTAACAACTGGCTATGCAAGAACAAGCTGAACCATGGAGAGTCCAACTCTGGCATTTAAGAGGATGACTGTTCTGGTCAATGCCAGCCAGAGTCCATGAACACTACCACCATCAGAGCTTTGGTTTCTGACTCTTTCAGAGGACTTCTGCAGAGCCCATCAGGTCCATCTCTCTATCCACATGGCAGGCCTTCTGGAGCCATGCCCCGCAAGGCAGGAGCTCCTCAGAAGCCCGCAGTGAAAGCCACCCCATACGTACAGAGAAGCACTCCTCAACAGCTCAGGGATGCTGAATCTGATTCACACTGAGCTTTGCAGAGGCAGAGAGGCTTCCCAGGGTACCCTGGTCTCTGATCTCAGGCATGGTCCCTTCCTACACAGCCTCCTGAGACTCACTGGATCATTAAGTACACTCTGCCCAACGTGAACACAGAGCTCTTGGGAAGGCAGCAAGCTGTGTCCTCAGACCATATTAATAAACCAGCTCTCCAGGGAAGAACACATAGTGCTGAGACCTGGGTAACATCTGTCAGTGAGAAGATCACTGGTTAGTCCAGAGTCCATACTACCCTAGCTTTCAGGAGACAGAGCCAACAAAGCTGCCTGGTGGCAGCCTTGGAGGATTGTAGGAGAGGACACACCTACTTATCAGGGCAGGGCCAGTTCTTTGTTCAGCTGTGAAAAGGACAGAACAATGCCTCGGAAAACGGGTCAACACAGTAAGATTCACAAGAAACTTAAGGGAGGTATCTCTTAGCAGAAACCCAATAGAGATTTTATCTTAGAAAGATGTGTGGCTGTGACTTTGGCCTAATGAATCCAATCTGCAAATAAGACTGTAAAAGACCCATAAACATTAAAAAAAAAATACATGGCATAAATGTCACTAGCTTGGACTGAAGAGGGCAGAAATGCTCTTCAGATAAAGAGGGAGGAGACGCTTTCAGACTCAATAAGCTCCAACACCAGGCAGCAAGTGGACAACACATTACACGTGTGAGCATGATTGCCTGTTATGAGAAAGGGAGTATGATTGAGGCAGAAATCCAGAGGGTAGGTCAGAGAGCCCAGGCAAAAGCAAGACTGAGTCCCACACAAGAATCCACAGCTTGCCTGGATGGGTTTAGACATGTGTACTGTTCCTTCTGAATACGAGTATGATAGGAATTGGTTTTGGTCTGCTCCACTGATTGCATTTTGCATGTGTTGGTGCACAAGTTCCATCAATAGAAAGGGTGTTCCAGGTGTGCTGAAAGTTACATCCAAGGAACCTACTTCTGTGAGGACCCATCTTATAGGAAGAGAGCCTCGATTGCTCAGTGATGTTGTAAAGAATAGGCGGTGGAGTAGGGTAGGTATGAGTATGTTTCACATGTGGAAGAAAGGTAGGTGATTTGCAGTCAATCAGTAGGCTGTGCAGGGGTTTAAAAATACATCCACACATTTATCGTCATCATCATACTGTCCCCATCAAAGAAGCTCTGCCCCCCAAGGTGGGCAGTGGTTAATACATCTAGTCAAAATGCAGAGAACAAGTTAATTGACTATGGAGTGCTCAGCCACAAATGGGACATCTGTATCCCACTTCATCATGTAATTGGGAGCAGAATGAGTGCCAGAGGTTGCAGAGGACTGCTGGGGAAGTGTTCTTTGGACATAACAAGGTCACTATACTCATGAACTCATAGTGACTATGGCAGCCTGCACAAAATCAAATTAGCCGAACTTCCAGCATAGATGGGGACACACACACAATGTCCCACCTCTGGAGAGGGGCTATTTTCAGTTAATGTTCTTCAGGGATCGTAGGTTGTCCACACTTCAGTGGATGGCCCTGCACTCATGCACATATGGGTGGCTCTAATTGGACTGGAGGGGGTGAAATAATTAGAATATGAAGCTGGGAGGAGCCTAGTGGAGGAATTGGGAGGATCTGGAATGGGGAAGTGGGGGTGGATATGATCAATATGTTTTATATATGTTTGAAATCTTCAAGTAATTAAAATATACCCATGAGTCTTTGATAGATCTTCCTTTAACAGCTAGACTTTTTTTTTTAATCACCCCTTGAGTATGAACTGGGTTAAGTGATCGCCCTTCAATGAATGATATGAGTGACTGCTCAGTCTAGGTCATAAAACCACTATGACCATCCCTGGGTTCTCTCAGATTCCTCATCCTGGGAGAAGTCAACTGCCATGTCATGAGGACACTCAAGCAGCAGTCAATGGGAAGCTTACATGGTTAAGACCTGAGGCCAGAAGCCAGACATGAATGGAGTGCTGCTGAGGGCCCTGAGAATAAGTCACCAGGGAAAAGAGCTGCAGCCCTGGGTTAGCTCCAAGGCAGGACTGCCCACCACTCCTTCCTGAGTTCCTGAACAACAGGCCTCATGTGATAATGAGCGGTAGTCATTTAAGGACACTCAATGTGGCCACAATTCTCTACATAGCGATGAATAATATGAATCTACTTTGATGGAAAAATAAATCTCTTTTGTGTTTTCCTCTGATCATGAATAGTTAAAATTATACAGAAACTTGGGATGCAGGCAGAACTCATGGAACCTATTTAGAACAGGGTGGGCTTTCCTGTTGACCTTCAGAAATAGATCCTTTATAGATTGAAAATTTCCCTCCGGGTCATTTGGGTTGGGGCGTGGTAGATGTAGTAATTATTTTGACTTAATTTGAGCCTTCCACTTCTTTCCGTGCTGATTTTGGTTTGTGCGTGCCTTCCTGAAGAATCACTTATTTCATTCACACTTTGAAGTCTCATGATAGAATTCTTTACAACATGCATTTATAATGACTGAGTGTTTGTTCTTGATCTTCACTGGGATATGATTCCATTGTAGGTCTTCTTTCTTGCTTAGGTTTTCTAGAAAGTTCTGTCCCACTGATTTTGTTGTGGCTACTGCCACTGCTGTTTTTATTTTATTTGTTTTTGACTCAAGGCAAAGTTATGATCTGTTAACTCTGGCTGGCCTTGAACTCATGGCACTCCTCTGCCTTAGCCTCATGAATACTGGGAACACAGATGTGCACTACCTCACCTGGCTTTGAGTATTTTTAATAGAAACATTGCTTAGGTCCATCAAGGTCTTGAACTTTTGTTTTTTTTTTTTATACATTCTAGTTTCATTATTGTACCTTAATTTTGTTACCATGGCATCCCCAGGATGCTCACTCACCACTCTCAAAACTTCCTACTTTTTAGTGAATAGTAAGCATATTCCTAACTCATGCATTCGCCTAGCTTTTTGGTTTACTAATTTAGAACATATGTGAGTGTGAGTTGGCCTGAATGGGCTTTGCATTTCTAGTTTTCATGCAATCATTCTGTAATTGCAGTCTGGATTTCCCTTGTCTCAGATGTTATCTGTAGGACAGAAACATTTTAATTTCCTGGTTGAATTTTTATTATTAGACATTTGCAATTTTATCATCTTGTGGTCTGAGAAACTGACCTAAACATTCTAAAACTTATTTAAAAATTTTGCCTAATCCATGAAAAGTCCTAAGTAATAGATATTATTTATATGTGTGTACATTCATTTATTTCATTGTGTGATTTGATACAAACATACAAAACTGTAAATGTCACATGTGTATGATTGCAACCACCTGTCCTTTTCTGTGCGGTTCCTGGGCTCCAGGCTCCTTTCAAAGATGAAATCAAACCTCATCTCTGTAAAGTCTTCCTGACCTTCAGCGTAGGAAATAATTGTCCCAAATGGTCTCTGAGTCTCGGCAACATTCACTGCCATTACTGTGATGGGAGTCCCTGCCCTGCCCCCAGACTGGCTAGTCTGCTGCCCAGTTGCCTGCCCAGGGCTAAGCCCTGCACTCAATATCCAACAGTGACAGGGAAATGTGGAGGAGCACACCTCCAAGGTCACCGGCTGTAACGTCAGATGGGTTGGCATTTTCTTTGTTCAGGCTTGTGTTCTATAGAGAAATGCCTGAATTAGCTAATGTTTTGAGCAAAGCACAGTGTCAGCTCTGTGTTAGGATTCAGACCTGCCCCAGATCTGTGACAGGAAGCATTTCTAACCCGTGCCCTGCCAGGCTGCTCCCTGCCAGCCTCATAATCAGTCTACTAGGCAGCGATGAAGGAGACACCTCCAGTCTTTCCCAGACACCCTGCCTTCTTGCCACACATGAGATGAATCCTGCAAGGACCGGGACACGGTGGGCTTAAATCCTCCATTGTAAGCAATGTAAACAATTGTAAACATTGTAAACAATGGAGGGTTTGAACTGATTTCATCAAGTCCTGTTTTATAAGACTTTGGGGTTTCTTTTTAGAGCAGTTTGGGGTTCACAAGGAAGTGGATCAAGATCTACAGTTTCCATGCACCCCTTGCAACCAAATGCACAGTATTTTCATAAGAGAGAAGACTTACTATTTCTTTGAATATTGCATGAGCACAATTCTTTTTACATTTTTATGACCTGAGACTTTGATTGTGTTGTGCTCCTCTTTATGCTTCTCAGTCATGTTAAGGATTTTTCTTAAATGAAGAATTTGTTTCTATTCACTAGGGTCTGTCTGTATGTAGATCTAGCACAAAAAAGCTGCAGACACCTTGTTTGGATTCCTGGAGGCTCACTGGTTTAACTCTGTCCTGAAAAGATGAGATCAAAGGTATGGTATACAGAAGGTATCTAATCATTGCTTGAAAAGTTGAATGGAGATATTTAGCTCTATGGGGAAAAGAGGGTAGGTGTTGGTTAAATGATGATTTTCTAAGTCCCTAGGCCCGAGTGAAATGATGACATTTGTGCATGAAAGTAAATGTTTCCACTCACCATGTAAGGAAAGTGCTAGTGGGGAGTAAAACCCTTCCTCTGGGTTTTGGAACTCTCTGGAAAGGTTACTAGTTTGTGGCACAGCAGAATCTGCAGCTGAAGCACTGGCACTTCTCCTTCTAGCAGCTTCTAATTGATGCAGCTCTGCCCTCTATGGAAATGTCAGTGGTAAATTTTGGTTAAGAAAAGTACATCAGCTGATCATTTTTGGGTGTTTGACCAGGGTTGGAATATAAAGTGCTTAAAAAAAAAAAACTTCCATAAAGGAAACTTTATTCCTCTCCCTTTTTTAAAATGTGGGCACATCATTTCTTTCACTTTCATAGGTCAGTAGGCATGAATGAGCTCACGGCCCTCATTCTGTTTATTGTATTATAAAGATGACTTACAAATGTCCTAAATCTGCTGCCATCCACCGACCGGAAGGATGGTTCTGGGAAAGTTTGGTGGAGAGCTGAGTCCTCCTGGGCACTCTCCAGGGACGATGGGAGAGCTGCCACAAACCAAAGTGCTTTGCACCGTCTCTTCCAACTCCTTACCAGAAAATGTTTTCCGTGCAGCAGAAAGAGGTTAAAATGGTTCATAAATCTGTAACAAATCTGTTGACGATAAAATAATTCCTGTCAAACTAGAATGGCTTAAAGATTCTGGGAAAAAAAATAGAATGTCCTCTTCAGTTCTTAGCTAGTGGCTGAACCTCCTCCTCTATCCTTCTTCTCCTCCTCATCTCTCTCATAAATGTGATTGATTGATTGATTGATTGATTGATTTTACTCTGATTTAGGTAGCTAGAGCTTGAACTAATTAAAACAAACACCCAAGTGAGGATTCACTAACCCAACTAAAAAGCCATTCCATTTGTTTTATGTACCAGTGAAACGCTACCGGTTAAGCACTTTCTCTCCTGTTGGTGGGGGTCTAGGCACCACTGTTAAGCAGACTGGGGATCAAAACAAGCCATAAGAGGCACGTAGTTATGTCTTATCTCCAAAGAAGGGTAACCTAGTCTCTAGCTCATCTCCCTTAGCTCTTTCCTTTGGGTTTATAGTTTAAAATTTTTCTTTGTCAACGGAGGAGATAAGGCAAACATTTGCAGAAACCTCTGCAGAGAAGGGAGAAACAATTCACACGATTATGGACTTTGATACACCAGTTCCTGACTGCAGCATGACAATCTTCATCTCATGTAATGCTACCGTTACCCGACGGGCAGAGAATCATGACCTTGAGTTAATGGGTAGGCTCAGATGTCCTCAGGGTCATCCTACTCCAAATGGTTAGCTCAGTTGGGTTTTGTTATGCATTATTAGGTACTTTTCAGTTGCTATGATGAAACGTCATGACCAGAAGCAACTTAAAGAAGAAAGTTCATTTTAGCTTACAGTTCCAGAGGACTAAGTCAGTAATGATGGGGAAGCATGGCGGCAGGCGGCTGGAACAGGAAGCTGGCTGATCCCTTTTCATTGACACATCAGGAAATAGAAAGAGGGCACTGGAAGTGGAATAGTGGTTGGGATTAGGGTTATGGTCAGTGTCTTTCGGCACTGAAATACATCTGGCATCCCATCCCCATTTTCTAGCCGTTCCCACCATCTTTCATTGCTTCTTAGTCCTGCCCACGCCATCACCACAGCCTTTACTGCCCGCCATCTGCCTGCCATCTGCTACCTTGATGCTATGGCCTCTTCTTCCTGCCCCCAGTACAATGGTCCCACCCACCTCTTATTCTTGATTAGTCCTTGCCCAGCCTGATCATCTGTGTCCTTTATTTTGGGGAGCGACACACCAGCAACCACTTGCCCCAGGAAGGAAACTGGGGCTTGTTTTCACTGCACCCCATTTCTCCATCCCCACTTGGCTCCTCTGACACGGTGTCCCTCAGGTCTTGGTCCTCGATGCCACAGCCCTCAGCTAGACCACCTTTGTCTCCCGGCTGATCTAAGTGGCTTCTCACAAGCCCCCTACCTCTACTTCTGCTCTCTGGTGTCTCCTCCAGCAGTCAGAACATTTCTGAACTTGATTGTATAAGCCTTATTATCTCAATAACCCTCAACGTTTCTGAATTCCTGCTGGTCCTGGGACAAAGTGCACATGATTTGACTCTATTGCCTCTGAATGAGTACCCAGTATATCTCTTCCCCTCCCCTGCCCTCTCCTTTCCCCCCATCCTTCTCTCCTCCCTCTGCTTTTTTCCCCTCTCACTGTGTAGACAAAGCTGCCCTTGATCTAACAGATCCACCTGTCCCTGCTTCCCAAGTGCTGGGATTAAAGACCCATATCCTGTGCCCACCCCAGCAACTTCTCTCAAGGACATCCCTCCAGCTGTGCTGAGGTTGTTTTGAAGCACTATGTTCCCTGTATCTTCTGGTTATATTATAGCATCCCTAACCCCTGCAACCAAGTCTCCTAGTTAATGACAACTTATCCTTGATATTTCCACTCAGATAGCAGCTCTTCCAGGGAGCCTTCCTACCCGCTCCCATAGCTGCTGTTCGCTGTGTGCCGTTCTCCACTTCCTCCTCATCAGTAGCTGTGACAATGATCAGACATACGATGTGACGAGGGTGTGGAAAACACGCCCTGCAAATCACCTTCAGCCATCCCAGAATCCCTTAGAGTCAGGTGGCGCCTATGTGCCCACTGTTAACAGCTCATTTCCTAGAACTCAAGGTGAAGAACTGTCCTCCGTGTAAATATTGTATGTAGGTGAGTGTGATGGTTAGTTGTTCGTCTCCACATGACACAGTCTAGACTCATCGAGGAAGGAGATCTCAGTAAGGGAATTGTCTGGTTCTCGGGGTTCTTCCTCTTTTTGGGCAGCTGCAAAGAGAAGGTGCCACACCTCCCCTCTGGGGTCTAGCTTCCGCAGGTTCTTCTCAGGCAAAGTCTTTCACTATGACACCCCCCATACGAGCGTGAGGCTCTCCTCACTCTCTCCTCTCTGGCCCTTTTGTAGGTTTCCCATGTGGACATGTCCTCCTTAGATGCAGAGGGACACAGAACTTTTCAGACTTAACAGCATTCTGAGATCTAGACACGGTCTGACCCTGTGTGCACTCCAGTCTTTCTATGGTTGTCCCTGGGTTCTTAGGGGACTTATGTTTTGACAAGTCTCACGCCTTCTGAGCAGAAGTCCCACTTTTGTCTGAGATGTTTCCCAGATCTGACGATTTGTAAAACAACTCTGAATGCAGAGTCACGGCAGCTTTTTGACCTGGGGGTGACATGGAAAAGCACTGTTTAGCATCAGTGACTTGGCCCTAGATTTCCAAATCAATTGTTTAGGGGACAGGAGAAGGCAGCAGGCACATCTCAATGCAGGATCACACCTTCACAGAGAGGTGTTAAAACTGTTTCGTGCTCAAAAGCTGAGAGGTGCCGTGCACTTCGGAAGGAAACTCGTTGCAACACCCCCTGTTGCCTACAATCAGCTCCAGTGGCCAAGGGCTCAGCTGTAAGACCAAGGGCTCCCTGAAGCTGCATCCCCAGACTCCATTATCTTTCCCGGTGACTCCTACAGCTCCGCCAGCCCTCTGTCACCATCATCACCTTCCCTGGGCTAAGGCAGTTTAGATGAGGAGCTCAGATATGCAGATAGATCTCTGTTAAAGAATAAGAATTATTCTCATCAGTCTTTACCTAAGCTAGTAGCCCTGCACACAGCTTGGTATTCGGGTGGGCTGTCCAGCGAGCAACCAGATGCTTCTGTGAGTAGAGGGCTTGCGTGTGGCCAGGTAGATGTGTGTCTGCCCTGTGCTTCCTTCCCCAGAACAGCTCAGCATGGTGTTTTTCTTTCTCTCTGCCTTGGTGGCTGGGGTTTCCTGCTCAGTCTGGCTGCTCTGCTGGTTTTCCAGAGGCTGCTTTGGGTGCTGAGCCTCACTGTATAGCCCTTGAGTCAGTGGCTGCTGCCAGTTGTCCCCTGTGCACTTGTTCATGCTGAATCATAAGATGCAGATCCTACACTTCCGGCATGAGCCTCTTGGTGAAATAATTCCGCAGAGGTGACTCTGTGTTCCAAGATGAAATGTCACGCCCACTGAAGCTTCTCCAAGCTCCTGACCACACGCTTCAGTCTCGTGTTTTGCAGCTAGCATTTTCTCGGGTCACCTCCATGTGACAATTAAGGTATGTCTGAAAGGTGATGCTTAATCAAGCACTTGCCTGGAGTGGGTTGGGGAGATGGATCCATGGCTAACAATGCTTGCTGCGTAACCATGTACATCTGAGTTCAAAACCCCAGAATATTCCCCTCCTATAAAAAACTGGTGTGGTCATCTGTGTGTCTGTAACTTCCAAGCTATGAGTGTGGAGACAGGAGGATCACCCGACTTGCTGGCAGTAAACCTAGTTCCAGGTTCATTGAGAGACCCAGTCTCAAGGGAATAAAGTGAAGAATGACAGAGCAGTGTAGCTAGAGTTTTCCTGCTTGGCCCACAGTCAGGACAAATCTCTGTCACCCACCAGTCCCACAGCTGCTCAGACCCAACCAAGTAAACACAGAGACTTATATTGCTTACAAACTGTATGGCCGTGGCAGGCTTCTTGCTAACTGTTCTTATATCTTAAATTAATCCATTTCTATAAATCTATACCTTGCCACGTGGCTCATGGCTTACTGGCATCTTCACATGCTGCTTGTCATGACGGCCGCTGGCAGTGTCTCCCTCACTCAGCCTTCCACTTCCCAGAATTCTTTTCCTCCTTGTCCCGCCTATACTTCCTCCTGCCTGACTACTGGCCAATCAGTGTTTTATTTACTAACCAATCAGAGCAATTTGACATACAGACCATTCCACAGCACTTCCCCTTTTCTTTTTTTCAGGCTTCTTGCTAACTGTTGTTATATCTTAAATTAATCCATTTCTATAAATCTATACCTTGCCACATGGCTCATGGCTTACCAGCATCTTCACATGCTGCTTGTCATGGCAGCAGCTGGCAGTGACTCTCCCTGACTCCACCTTCCACTTCCCAGAATTCTCCTCTCTCCTTGTCCTGCCTATACATGCATGTGTTCATGCACACACACACACACACACACACACACACACACACACACACACACACACACACACACACGTACCCCACACCTGTCTAGAACATGGCAGGTCCTTCATAGAAATGAGTTGAATGAATGAATGAATGAATGAAATAGCTGGGGGTGAGTGAATCCTTTCTGATTATGGTCCTTTATGTGACAGGCATAACTGGACACAGAAAGGACCTGTACTAGGCTAGGATCATGTCCCTAAACACTGTCATTGAAATGCTTCAAGGGTCTTCTTTGCTATGGGACTCTATTCTTTCCCTCTAAATAAATTAATTTCTTGCTTATTTCCTATCCGTGTATTTCCTTTATGTCTTTTTATGTCTCTCCATACAACTGAGCTGCTGGTTCAATTTTCCTGGGATACAACTCGCAGCTTAGAATTATTGAAGGCTCCTTCAGAAACTTCCAACGACACCCCTGGTCCTGCTGTCAGCCTCGGCCTCGGGGACAGGTCTTTCTGCCAAACCCTAGTTTTGCTGAGGCCCTTTCTCGCCCCTGCGGTCACACACTTAGACTGCCGGCTCCCAGAGCCTGAGCCCTTCCCACAGCGTGAGTCCTTCTCTATCTCCAGCAGTCCCTGTATCTCAGACATCCTGCCTCACCTGCTGTGTCCTCCTTTCCCGCTGCAGCTATGCCTTGGCCCCTGATGTCATTTGGGAAATCTAATGGGGAAATCTAGAGCACAGATTCAATACCTGGGGACACAAATTCCTCCTGCATGGCTTGGGCCCCTATGCTTCTCTGGATCAGGTGCTCTAGGGGTGGAAAGATGTCCTAGTTAGCTTCAGCTGTCTATGTAATGCTGAAAGCTGGTTTCAGAAATCTGGGGAGATAGCTCAGGAGCTTAAGTGCATGTCAAGCAAGCGTGAAGACCTAGGTTCTATCTCCAGGACAGATATAAAAACAGCTGGGTGTGGTATTGAGTGTTTGCCACCCTGGTGATAGGTGAGTGGTCTCTGGCCAGCCAGCCCAGCCTGCTTGATGAGTTCCAGGCCAGTGAGAAACCCTATCAAGAAATAAGGGGGACAGTACCTGAAGAATGACACACATGATTGACCTCTGGCTTCCACACAGACACGCACGCACGCACGCACGCACATATACCAAGGGGATTTAAAAGTGCTTTTGACCAAGTAATAAAAAGTAACTTTATTAAGCCTTGGCCTTTGTATACTCGTCTTTTCCTCTTCTGCCTGGTGACAGGGGCTGCGTGCGTCAAGAGTTTCTGCTGCCCACGTGTTCCGTGCTTTCTCCTGAGAAGCACTTGTGTGCGATTGCTTCTGTTTTGAGCTGAATGAACTTCTCCTTCCTTGGAACGCCGTTTTTTATTTCAAAGAGTGACTGACAGACACACCATGGCTCTTCAGACTTGGATATTTGCTAGACATTTTCTCAAAAATGAACGAAGCAAGCCTGTCACTTCAAGAAGAGCAACTGACAGTATATTTTTGCCAGTGATAAAATTCAAGCTTTCAAGTGAAAATTGGAATTTTGGGACACTTGTAGCAGCCGCCCTGAGCCTGACAGCTCCTAGTACGTAGGCACCTTCCTCTTGAGAATAGTAGAGAACTTAACAAAGAGAATTTTCTAATCATGCATGAAGAAATGTGGCAACAGATGCAAGCTCTGCATAACTCAGGGACCTAATGTTTCCCTGATGACCACTGTAAGATGCCGTGTGGCAACATATCAAAGTCCTTAACCTTATAGACTTAAAGCCCTAGCAAGGTACAAGTTCATTGTACCATCTGATTCTACCACAGATACATCTTGGCAACCTGCAGCTGACTGAGATTTGATACAGTACATAAGAATTATATATATATTTATATCTTAAAGTGCTTTTATTTATTTATTTTGAGGTTTATTTTTTTATTTTGAATTAAGTGTATGTGTGTATCTGTGTTTGGGTATGTGCGTGTGAACGTAGTGCCTCCAGACAAGAAGTGAGCACTAGATCCCCTAGATCTGGAGTTATATGTAGCTAGAGTTTTACTGCTTGGCCCACAGTCAGGACAAATCTCTGTCACCCGCCAGTCCCACAGCCGCTCAGACCCAACCAAGTAAACACAGAGACTTATATTGCTTACAAACTGTATGGCTGTGGCAGGCTTCTTGCTAACTGTTCTTATATCTTAAATTAATCCATTTCTATAAATCTATACCTTGCCACGTGGCTCATGGCTTACCAGCATCTTCACATGCTGCTTGTCACGGCAGCGGCTAGCAGTGACTCTCCCTGACTCCACCTTCCACTTCCCAGAATTCTCCTCTCTCCTTGTCCTGCCTATACTTCCTGCCTGGCCACTGGCCAATCAGTGTTTTATTTATACAGAATGATATCCACAGCACTTCCCCTTTTCTTTTAAAAAGGAAGGTTTTAACTTTTACAAATCTCCAAAGCCAGTATGGTATATTTGGGAATTTGGGCATAGCTTTTCTTACTACTTCCTGCTGGAGGGGGGCGCTGTATCTTATGGGGACACAAAGAAAATTTTAGGATTATGGAGTAGTCCGTGAGGGAGTATCCTCTGAGCCAGTTGCCTTGAAACGGTTCTGGATGTTGGATCATATGGGCCTTGGTGTCATCAGAGACCTTTCAGGGGGCCTTGGCTGGTCAAACCTGATGTATCTTAATCTGGAACAAGTCCATAGCCTCTTGCTTTCTGTGGAAACAAAAGCAGAGCCTCCTTTCTAAAGCAACATATCCTTACATCCAAATTTTGAAGTCAAGGTACCTTTAAAATATACATTTTGGCATAACTCAACAGCTTTTGCAATCAAATGTTTTTCTTCAGTTATGAATATCAAAGAGAACATAATCCAGATTCTCTGTGTGGTAGCCATCTTTACATGGCTTATTTTTTACATTACCTTGAGCCTATTGCTTTAAACTGCAGCATTCTAAGACTGAAACGGTGCTGTGGCTGCTGGCTCTTACCACTTCAGCTTCCCAACATGGCAGTGGTATGTTTTCCACCAGCTTTGGGAGCCATCAACTCTCAGAAATAGTGGGTCTCTGCTTCTATCAAAGCAACGTGTAGCCCAGAAACCTCTTTTTTTTTGTTTTGTACTAGCAAAGGCTAAATCCACCATGCAGCTTAAAGTGCCACTTGCAAAGGCCCAGCTTAATGTGCCACTTGCAGAGGCCTCATTCCCGCCATACTGCAGGTTGAGCGCGTATGCCAGGAACCTGCCATAGTAGTTCAAACACGCAGGCTGCTGGTAACTTGAGAGAGACAACTAGGAACTGTTTTTAGTTCCATTTTAGAATCTTTTTACTCAGGTTTTAGGTGGAAACTCTTGCCAACACGTTGGGCGCCATTGTTATAGGTGTTTGTGAGCTGTCTCACAGGGGTGCTGGGAACCAAACTGTGGTCCTCTGAAAAAACAGCACGTGCTCTTAACTGCTGAGCCATCCCTCAAGCCCCTCCACATTGAATACATTTTTAGTGACCTATGACTTCTGACATTTGATAAAGTGTGGAAGGAGAAGACCTAGAGTTATCTGAAAACGCATGAAGGAAAACTCCTCTTTTCTCCACTGTCCTACATACAGAAGGCCTGGTTTCCTTCCGGTGCTTACACCAAAGCAACACATCACAGCAGTGTGGCTATGAGAAGCCAACCGTCTTCTGTGAAGCTAGACGTTAGGAGACTATGGAGAAAGTCTACTGTTCTCCCTTTATTTTGTTTTCTTTTTGTGCATGTATGTGTATGTGTCTTGAGATTAACCCCCTTGATTAAACCTCTTTGGCCAATCTTCTGAGGATTTCCTTGGAGTAGTGTTTCAGTGAATGTCTAGAAATGTGAAATCTGAAAGCCCCTGATGTTCTTTTAGGGGATCTTTAAGGTCAAACTCTTTTTATAATAGTGAATGCAATCCAGATGCTTTTTCATGCACCAGTTTTCTTCTGTTAACACATCATGACTTTAGCTCTGTCATCTTTTTAAAACACAAACATTCTGGTGTATTCTCAGTCTTAATTTGTAATTAACACAGCAAGCCTTGTCGCTTCAACGCACAAACCACAGCTCTTTTCATTCCTTGGTAGCTATCTAGAGGGAAGAGGGCTCCTGAGATCCAAGGACCTGAGGCCGGTGAGTACAGCTTACCTTTCGGCTCATTCTTCACTTCCCAATAGGGAGAAGGGGCTGGGAGTGGACAGGCCAGAAATGACATTGCATTGCCTGCCAAGTCCAAGTTGTAGACTGATGAAAGTGAAAGTGAAGATGCTTCTAACCAATTCTTCCTGCTGTGGTTGAACAGTGTTGACTGTGCTCACAGGTGTCTCTGCCCATCCCCCTGTCTTCCCAGCAGCCTGGACCTCTGCATGCAGGCATCATCTCTGCCTGCTCTGCTTGGGAGCATCCTAAGCTCCAGGAGTTCCAGAGATTTTCTTCTCCCACTTCAATCAGAGAACAATGTTTCTCAAGGGGTCCCATTGTTCAGCAAATAGATTGCAATTTTTGAACAATTGTTGCCTTTCTTTTTCCTGGAATGGGTGTTGAACCTTAAGTAAGTGCTCTACGACTCAACTCAACTCTGTCCCCTGCCCTCATGGCATCCTTTGCTATACAATCATGTGATGAATTATGCATAATTTAACATTTTAAGTTTTTGATCTTATGAGTCTTATGTCTCTTATGAGTCTTGCTTCTCTCGGTCATGTTGACTAAAATATTTTCACAGTAAGTTTCTAACAACATTCTTTTAAATTTCCTTTGGACATTTTAATGTGTTCATTTTTATGCTAAAGATTTATCCTTTTAATAAAATTCAAAACTTTAAAACACTACTTATGGGACTCAAAGGATGGCTCACTGGTTAAGAGTACATGCTACTCTTCCAAAGGATTGAAGTTCAGGTCCCAGCACCCACATCAAGAGGCTTACAATGGCCTGTGACTCCAGCTCCAAAGCATTCAGCACCCTCTTCTGGTCTCTGCAGGTATCTGTACTCGCATGCACACACCCCTAACACACACATACACAAAATTAAAAACAATAAAAATAAATCTTAAAACGCTATTCCCTCAAGTGTAATTTATATGCAACAAAATGAATGTATCCATTTCCATTTTAAGTGTTAGTTTGATGAGCTCCTGTTCCTGATGAATACATATTTATATACAAATCTTCATACTCACCCTGCATACATGAAGAAATGTCACTAGCACTGTGCCCATCCTGCTCATTAGACATTCTGCTGTTGATTGCTATTTGTGTCATTTCTTTTTTTTTTTTCTTTTTTGAGACAGGATCTTATGTATCCCAGGCTGACTTCAAACTTGCTGTATAGCCAGGCCTACTCTTGAACTCCTGGGACACTGGGATGATGACAAGCATATATCATCACTCTCAGCTATTATTTTTTTTAAGTTCTAAAGAACATATTGTTGTATTATTAATAAAGCTAATATGAACATTGATATATGCCTTTTGTGAATGTAACTTTGAAAATTATATGTTCAGTTACTTCTGACCTAAGGAAAGGTGCTTTGAAAGCATATTAATATATGCAGAATCCTAAGGAACTATCTTAAAAACCATCACAGTGTTGTTTCACTTAAGCTCTCAAGTTCCATGCAGACAATAAGGACATCTCTCAGTAATGGTATGCTTATCATTGCCTTCTCAGCATTAAGCATCAGCTTCTTTTTCTTGCCTTGTGATATTAGTTAGAGCCTTCAGAGCAAAGATCAATAACAGCAATTATTCCTGTCCCCAAA
>CABHPH010153389.1:0-28254 GCA_902168325.1 Peromyscus nudipes
CTCTGTTAAGTTTCTGTCTGGCAGACCTGTCCATTGGTGAGAGTGAGATGTTGAAGTCTCTCACTATTAATGTATGGGGTTTGATATGTGATTTAAGCTTTAGTAATGTTTCTTTTACAAATGTGGATACCCTTGTATTTGTGACATAAATGTTCAGAATTGAGACTTCATCTTGATGGATTTTTTCTGTGATGAATATGAAATGTCCTTCTCCATCTCTTGTGAGTAATTTTAGTTTGAAGTCTATTTTGTTATGTATTAGGATAGCTATACCAGCTTGCTTCTTAGGTCCATTTTATTGGAAAATCTTTCCCCAATCCTTTACTCTGAGGTAATATCTGTCTTTGAAGTTGAGTTGTGTTTCTTGTATGCAGTAGAAGGATGGATCCTGTTTTTTTTTATCCATTCTGTTAGCCTGTGTCTTTTTGTAGGTGAGCTGAGTCCATTGATACATTGATATTAATGACCAGTGATTGTTAATGCCTAATCTTTTATTGTTTTTTGTTGGTGGTGGTGGTAGTGTGTGTGTTTTCCTTCTTTTGGGTTTTGCTGGTATAAGATTATCTATTGCCTGTATTTTCATGGGTGGAGCTAACTTCCTTGGGTTGGAGTTTTCCTTCTAGTACTTTCTATAGGGCTGAATTTGTGGATAGGTATTGTTTAAAATTGTTTTTGTCATGGAATATCTTGTTTTCTCTGTCTATGGTGATAGAAAATTTTGTTGGGTATAGTAGTCTGAGCTGGCATCTGTGGTCTCTTAGTGTCTGCAAAATATCTGTCCTTCTGGCTTTCAGAGTCTCCATTGAGAAGTCAGGTATCTGATAAGCCTGCCCTTATATGTTACTTCACCTTTTTCCTTTACAGCGCTTAATATTCTTTCTTTATTCTGTATGCTTAATGTTTTGATTATTATGTGGTGAGGGGACTTTTTTTCTGATCCAGTCTATTTGGAGTTCTGTAAGCTTCTTGTATCTTCATAGGCATGTCCTTCTTTAGTTTGGAGAAGTTTTCGTCTATGATTTTGTTGAATATATTTTCTGTGCCTTTGAGCTGGTATTCTTCTCCTTCTTCTATCCCTATTATTCTTAGGTTTGGTCTTTTCATGGTGTTCCAGTTTTCCTAGATGTTTTGTATTAAGAATTTTTTGGATTTAACATTTTCTTTCACTGATGAATCTATTTCCTCTATCGTATCTTCAACACTTTAGATTCTCTCTTCCATCTCTTGTATTCTCCTGGAGATTCTTGCATCTGTAGTTCCTGTTCACTTACCCAGATTTTTTAAAAAGATTTTATTTATTTATTATGTACACAGAAGAGGGTGCCAGATCTCATTACAGATGGTTGTGAGTCACCATGTGGGTGCTGGGAATTGAACTCAGGACCTCTGGAAGAGCAGTCAGTGCTCTTAACCTCTGAGCCATCTCTCCAGCCCCCGTTACCCAGATTTTTAATTTCCAGAATTTCCTTGGTTTGTGTTTTCTTTATTATATCTATTTCAATTTTCAAGTCTTGAACTGTTTTCTTTACCTGTTTGATTTTTTTTTCTTGGCTTTCTTGGCTTTCTCTAAGGGATTTATTGATTGATTTCTTCCGAATTTTGTTTGTCTTTTCCTCTTTAAGGGCCTCTATCATCTTCATAAAGTTATTTTTAAGGTTGTTTTCTTCTGCTTCATTTGCATTGGGATGTTCAGGTCTTGCTGTTGTAGTACCACTGGGTTCTGGTGGCACAATATTGCCCTTTACATTGTTGAATGTATTCTTACACGGGCATTTACCCATCTCTTCTTACAACTGGTGTGGTGGTGCTTGTGCCTACAGGGGCTGCTGTACTTCCAATTGGCATGGGTAGTGCTTGTGCCTATAAGATCTGCTGATGTTGCCAGAGAGGGCTGTTCACAGGGAGGATACTGGGGTAAGTGTGGTTGGGCAAAGGAGTCAGTCTTGTGGGAAAAGAGTCCAGTGGGTGGCAGCGGTGGCGGTGTAGCTGCCTGCAGGTCTCTCACCTGCTGACCTGCTGCTGGGGTCTGCACCAGAGCAGTGGGATTCCACCAGAGTTCGGGACAGGGCCCAGCTGCCTTGCTGGGGCTGAGATGGGAGGAGGAGGAACACTGACTCTGCCCTGCGGCTTAGGGCCTGGAGGTCGGGGCAGTTCAGCTGGGAGACCAGTCACTCCCCTGTTCTTCCAACTGTTGTGGGTGGCGCTTGTGTATCTAGGGTCTGCTGACTTTGTGGGAGAGGACTGTTCTGAGGGAGGATGCTGGGGTAGGTGGGGTGGGGGTAGAGTGGGTCTTGTAGGAACTGAGTCCAGTGGGTGGCAGCGGTGGTGGTGCAGTAGGTCTCTCACCTGCTTGCTGGCTGCTTGGATCTTCCCAGTTTCTTAAAGTTTTTATCTCCCTCTACAGTGGCATACTTCCTCCAACAAGGCCACACCTCCTAATAGTGCTGTTCCTTATGAGATTATGGGTACAACTACATTCAAACTACCACAGGGGGTCTAAGCATAACAAGCAATCCTGACTGATTTCTAGCTGGGAATAATTAACTAAGTGGTGGACCTTGCCAAAAGTAGAAAATAGGGATGGAGATCCTTCAGCTTCCTAGAGAGTGGGAGTCAGGACTGTGACTTGGAATGTGTTAAGTGAGGTAGTTTCTTTAGAGGGAAGAGTTGATTGGAGCTTTTGTATGGGTAGGAGATCTTTGTTAGAACCCAAAGGACTGGGGACCAAGCAGAGTGGGACATTCAGTCTAGAAAGTAAGTGTATCCCAAGTGTCCATTCCTATGGCATAGAGTATGAGTAACCAGGTTTTCCCCATTTCCCATAGGCCAGAATTTTTTTGATGTTGTTGGCAGTGGAGGATAGCAACTCATAGAGGACACTAAATAGCCTCTGGGAGGGCCAAGATTTTCTCTGTTTTTAACATCCTTTTCCCCATCAGTGAGAAGCCCTCTTTTGTTGGTTTGTTTGTTTTTTGTTTGTTTGTTTGGTTGGTTGGTTGGTTAACTGGTTGGTTTTTGTTTTGTTTTGTTTTTTGTTATTGTTGTTTTTTCAAGACAGGGTTTCTCTGTGTAGCTTTGGAGCCTGTCCTTGAACTCGCTCTGTAGACCAGGCTGGCCTCGAACTCACATAGATCCACCTACCTCTGCCTTCTGAGTGCTGGGATTAAAAGTATATGACACCACCGCCCAGCTCTTTTGTTGTTTTTAACAAAATCTCAATCATCTGATTTTACCAATAAAGGCTCTAGAGTCAGATGCTGGGGTGAAAACCTGCTAGCTCAGAGAGGCAGAGAAAACACCTGACTGACCTTCCTCCTCTTTCTCCTACACCATCTCAAGCAAAGCTCTTCCAACTCAATGTTCTTCTTTTCTACTTCCTCTGCATCTCTCTATCCATCCTTTTGACTCCCTCCTACATTCTATTGTTACTTCCTGTCAATTGGTTGCATGTTCCACGTCTTGACCTATAGAATGTTGTTTTTATTTAATCCTGTTTACAATAAGCAGAAAGCTCTTGGATTAAAGGTGTGTGCTAGGGTTGAAGCACAGCACAACTAGAAACAGATTTTTCCAGTAAATAACACAATATCAGGGTTCATAGTGTGATCAAATATCCTGCAACACTCTTTCTCTAGATAGTATTGTGGATATGCATGGTAGTAAGGGTATAGAGAGTGTCTGTCTGTATGGTGGTGGGTTTTCCTTTTGCCCATCTGAGAGTCTGGGTAATATCTATCTATTCTGTTCTCTGGGCTGAGCCCTAATCATTTCAATTGAAATAACTATTGTAGCAAACACATACCTGCTTTCATCTTTAATGAAACTTCTTGCATCTGGGTAGAGCCCTGCATCAAAATCTTTCAGGGGAAGTCTTCTCAAGACAGTAAAGGATGAGCACCTACAGGTCACCATCAGGCAAAAGGGTAGCAGGATTATGACCATGGGTTTCTCAAACTAGACATGAGGGTGGTCCAGGAGTAGGGCCTAGGAGTGGGTTATGCAGGCAATAGATAGCCAGCATTCTGTCTTCCTCAACTGCTCAGGGTGCTATGAGGATAAGATAACTCTTAGTCTTAGTGTTGGCATCTGAAGAATGGCAGCAATCCTACTCTGAGACAGGTTCCTTTTGCCTCCTCTCATCAGGTATCCACTGATATAAAAAGTGGGGCAAGCCGGGCGGTGGTGGCGCACACCTTTAATCCCAGCACTCGGGAGGCAGAGCCAGGTGGATCTTTGTGAGTTCGAGGCCAGCCTGGGCTACCAAGTGAGTTCCAGGAAAGGCGCAAAGCTACACAGAGAAACCCTGTCTCGAAAAAACCAAAAAAAAAAAAAAAGTGGGGCTTTCTGAGGTGACACTGTAGCCCCTGGTCTATAACTCTTACAATAGTCTCCACATGGTCCTTTTATAATCTATTTTAGTTTTAGAGTCTAGGAGGAGTGAAGCATGAATCTAATTGATCTTATCAATAAAACTTGGAGTCAGATATTAGGGTAAAAGCTAAAAGATCAGAGAAGCAAAGGAGCAGCCACATTCACCTCTTACCTTTCTGACTCCTGAGACTGAAAAGGGCCAAGCTCCTGTCTCCGCCCCACCCTATCACTTCCTCTTTCTGCCCAGCCATATCACTTCCTGTCTCCTGTCTGGACAGAACTCCAGACCTCTATAGTTAACTAGTGGCTACCTCCACCCTCTGATCTTCAGGCAAGCTTTGTCAGAACACAAACAAAATATCACAACAGAGGAGGTCATCTATATATTATAAGAGTATGGTCCCAGGAAACCTTTGATGGAAGGGCAAGAGGTCAGCACTTAGTGCCTCATCAAACAGGAAAAATCTTAAAGCAACCTAGTCCAGGTAAGTTGCCCTCTGTAACCTCCCTTGAGTCAGTCAATTTAAAAACAAATATGGGTTGACTCAGCTCTGCCAATGGGAGGCTGAAGAATGCATCTTTCAGGTTCAAAACAGTGTACACCTGTTTCTCTGGAGGAATCAGACTCATGGAAGTGTATGGGTTTGCATGCATGGGGTAGGTAGATGGTCTCTCCCCTCTTATTCATTTTCCTCAGATGTTGGATGGGCTCCTAGGTTTCTTCACAGGCAGGAGAGGTGTGTGCCAAGTCCATCACTCTAAGACAGGAAATATGGACTGCAATTTCCCTTTTTGTTTTGAGATTCATTGGGTGCTGTGGGATGTCTTTCTGTATGCTGTGGATATTTGTTGCTCTGATTGGTTGATAAATAGAACGCTGATTGGCCAGTAGCCAGGCAAGAAGTATAGGTGGGACAAGCAGAAAGAAGAATTCTGGGAAGAGGGAGGATGAGTCAGGAGTCACCAGCCAGACACAGAGGAAGCAAGATGACAAGGCAGAACTGAGAAAAGGTACCAAGACACATGGCTAAACATAAATAAGAATTATAGATTAATTTAAGTATAAGAGCTAATCAGTAATAAGCTTGAGCTAATAACCGAGCAGTTATAAATAATATTAAGCCTCTGAATGATTTTTCTATAAGGGGGCCACAGGACTGCAGGGGCTTGGCGGGATGGAGAAAACTTCCGACTATAATTGGGTATTGTTTAATCTGGTCAGGGGTAGCTGAACTGGTTAGTAGAACTTGGTGTTGGGCCAGTCCTGGGGAGTTAGTTTCTGCCCTCACCTCCAGGAATCTTTGTTGTCAACCTAAAAGACAGTCCAACTGTATCTTTTGATGGGAGCAAGACTTTCAACTAGGAGACTTTCTTCTGACAGAGAACAAGACACCAAAACTTTGCTGGGTATCTGTAGTCTGTGTCTCATCAATAGTGAAAGTAATGGTGGCTTTTCGTTTATGCAGAACGTCTTGCCTCTCAACTAGTTTTTTGTTGTTATTTTTGTTAAATACCTTTTGAGCTGCCCCCATGAACTGGGACCTATTTATATCTTTTAATCCATCTAATTTTTATAAACTTTTTTCTAATATCAGGCATCGACTGGGTGAAAAAGGAGAATGGTAGGTTTTGGGTTTTCCAATTATATAAATTACTGATTGAAAATAAGACATAATACACGAAAAAGGAAGGAGGAAATTTTTTACTGGGTACAAAAGGCTGCTTAGAGCAGACAGGAGAGGTAATGAAGGGAAACTATTACTCCCCCTCTGTATGCATCCCGCTTAGGTGGCTGGGGCCCTTTCCTGCCTCCACACAGGCAGCAGGGCCAATCAGGACCGAGAGATGGGGTCGAGTGATGAAACAAGCAACTGCTACAGGAGCCAGAGGCCTGAGGACAGAACTTTTTATGTTCTGTGGTAAAGATGACAATTTTCCCAAGGCCGCCCTGAGAAAAGTCCTCCCAGAGCCCTAGGAAAGACACTACATCGGGCAATGTGTGTCTGAGGGAAAGGAATCTACGTATACCACGCTCTTTTGTCTGTTACTTTATTCCTCTATGACAAAACTCTGTCTACACAGCTTCAGTTCCGTCCGGAGTCTCAGTTCCTCTTTGTTCTACTTTTTCTGTCCCCCCACAGCCCTGATAATAACCAAGCCCTTATGCTTTTGGTCTCATCTTTGTCCTCTGTTCCTTCGTCCTCCATCTTTCCTTCCTGGCTCCTTACCCCTGGCCCTGATGAACTCTACAAGAGATCTGCTTTACCCTCTATAGAATGTCTTCCTCTCTTGGCTCTGGCCATGCAGATCTGTGTCTGCCTCTGGAATTCCACTCCAGTCCTTACTGCACCTGGTTATGCAAAAAGCTCTATGGTCCTCAGTCAATCTCTCTGCCATGACCCTAGGCATAAAGAAAGGGGATGGTCTGAGCTTCATTTGCACAAGAAGCAAAGCTATGCATCTACAGCCTGCTTGTCTCCTAGGCTCAGCAGGGGAGTTATCTAGAGGTTCAGCAGATCTGAGCTGAACTGTATGCCAAATGGTCTAGTAATATATGGGTCCACAAGAAATTCATAGCAAGGCGCAGCTGAATATTAAGGCTGTATAACACCAAATATTCCATGATAAATGGCTTCCCATTTGACAGACCCTTGGTCGGTCATAGTATAGCTTTAATACACAGCTGAATCTCCATAATATATTCTTGGGGCCCACAAGATTGTGAGACCTGGTGGAGCCAAAAGGGTTTGAGTCCCCAACAAGAGGGCACAGATATTAAGCTGGGAGGCAGAAGGTCCAGAGCTTTTCTGTAAAACAGACATCATATCTGTCCTCATCTGCAAAACTCTCATTTGGGCCATGGTGCCTAATGCCCACCATAGCTGCCAGCATTGTCATAGCAACAGCAGCAGCCATTGCTGCATCCACAGTCACTGTGTGAAGGGGATGTTAGTTATTTAGCGGCGCTCTTACTCTGTGAGGAAATGACACGAAACACGACAGAATCCATTAACAAGAGTTTTATTAAGATGAGAGAAAAGGACAGACGAGTGCTCAGGCCTGTGGAAGAGACACGTGTGCGGAGAAGAAGAAGAAAGAGAAGAAGGAGGAAGCCAGGAATATGGCGCCGGCTTATAAAGGCTGGGTGGCACATGCGTACACAGGTCGATGTGGCTACTCCACTCATGCGCAGACCACATGGCCGCGTTGCACGCTCTTACACAACCATGCAAAGCCACAGGGTCCTGGTCACTTGAGACGCCTTGGCCCGGAAATGGCTATTTTGACCTGGAACTGGCTAGGTGGAAGTGTCTAGGTCCGCCGGGCATGCGCAAACACACCCAACCATGGGGCCGTGTTGTGAATCCATCATCCCTGACTCTTCCTTTTTAAAAAAAAATTGTGGTTGAGTGGATATGGGGCAACGTTTCTCTCAAAGACTGCTTCCGGCTGAATAGTGGGCGTCGGTTGGCTCTTGGGGGAAATGGGGAGGGTAGCTTGTGAAGTCCTGGGATGATGGTGAGGAGGTCCTGGAATGATGTTCTGTTGTCCCTTGTTCTGCAGTTGGAGGGTGGTCTTCATCTGGCATTCCTATGTCACTTGGGACATTAGGACAGTCAGCTGACCAGTGACCCTTTTGGCAACATTTTGGATAAGGCCTTGTCGGTGCCCTTCGTGGGGCAGTGGTGCAAGCCCCGGCCCAATGGCCTTCTTTCCCGCACTTGAAACAGGGACCAGACGGCTTTCGGGGAGCCAGTTGGATGGTGCTTGCCAGCATCTGGCAGTTCCTTTTTTGGGCCTTTTCATCTCTCCCATGGTACACCTTAAATGCTATCACCAACACATCTGCCTGTGGAGTCAGAGGGCCATTCTCCAAACATTTAAGTTTATCCCTAATGTCAGGGAAGCTCTGTGAGACAAAGTGGGTCATTAGGAACTTCCTGCCCTCAGGGCTCTCCGGGTCTAAGCTAGTGAACTGAAGTAGAGCCTTGGTGAGCCACTCTAAGAAGTGAGACGGATTTTCGTCCTTATCCTGAATTACCATTTTTAGTTTTTCATAGTTTACTGGTTTTAGGGCAGCTTTACAGAGGCCTGTCAGGAGACAGGTAATAAACCTATCTCTGGCTAGACAGCCACCTTGGGTGTTTTAGTCCCAGTGTGGTTCTTGGTCAGGAACCGCCACAGCTCCTGGGATGTGTGAAAGGTTAGTCTAGTGAATTTCATCTGCATGGGTCCTAGCCTGTTCCCATACCCGCCTGCACTCCTCAGGAAGTAAATTATTAGAAAGTATCATGTATATATCATGAAAGGTGAGACTATAAGATTGAGTTATATATTGAAACTGTTTAATAAAGGAAGCAGAATTAGAAGTATAAGAACCCAGCTTAGTTTCTATCTGAGAGAGTTCTGCGAGAGAGAATAGAACATGAACCTTAATCAGTCCATTCACACCAGCCACTTCTCAAAAAGGGAGAACAGTGGAAGGGTTTGGATGGCTGGAGTCAGGTAATTTAGCAGTTCGAGAACGGGTGGTAGGAGGAGTGAAGGTTGGAGCCAGGGCAGGGCCTTTGGAAATGACCACTGCTGAGGAAGGAGCAGCTGCTGCCAAAAGAGGATCGCTTTAGAGGAAGAAGAATCCGGAAGAGGAGCTGAAGGAACAGTCGCCCTAGGAGTAGGGGTGGGAGCCGAAGGTTGAATAGGTGGAGGTTCATTAGCAGGATCTAGGGTCAGAGATTCCAGAATCAGAGAATCCTCCGGTTTAGGCATAGCTAGGAGCATATGAACAGGAGAGAAGGAACCCAGAAGAGACGGTTTAGCACTCAGAAAGAAGAAAGCAACTCTTTCCATTTGCCTGGACGCTGACAGAAATTAGATAACTCCTATAAAATATCGGGATCTAAGGAGCTGCTCGGCAGCCATTTTTTGTTATTTTCTAAAGCATATTTGGGCCATTTCTTAGTACAGAGACAGATCAGCTTAGGAATCTTTATGTAAGGCATTAAGCTGAGAGGTTTTAAAGCTTCAAGAAGACAGACTAATGGAGAGGAAGGACTAATAGGGTTGGAAGCCTTGTTTCCCGTGTCTGTAGCAGAGAGGCAGAAAAATAAAAAAATAAAAAAACAAACGTGATCCGGAGCCAAGGCCCCAGGCGTCCCCAAGGCCAAGGACAGATACTGGGCACAGGCCGCTAATGGGGCGTCAGCCGAGAAGCAGGGGTCCCGCCACATGAGGCAAGGATTCCCCGGGAATCCGGACAGCATCTACTGCTTCTCTTGCCGGAAGAACATGTCGCCCTCACACAACCCCCAGGACACACCCAACGGCGGTGGTCCCACTGCGAGGAATATCTCAGGCTGCAGATGTGGGAGATGGCTAGAAATTTAGGCCTGAGATAAGGGCCGCCTGTAGCCAGTAAAGACTGTGGCCGGGGGTTCCCCTGGTTTCAAGAATACTTAGTGGCCGGGTGTTGGTGGTGTACGCCTTTAATCCCAGCACTCAGGAGGCAGAGCCAGGCGGATCTCTGTGAGTTCAAGGCCAGCCTGGGCTACCAAGTGAGTTCCAGGAGAGGCGCAAAGCTACACAGAGAAACCCTGTCTCGAAAAACCAAAAAAAAAAAAAAAAAATACTTAGTGAGGCACCGGAAACTCAACGGTCGTTCTCACAGATTCAGGAAACTGTTTACGCTGGCCGAAAAGTGGGGGCTTCATCAATTGGAGAAGTGGTGTTGGATGTAGTTTGGTGCGGCCAGGCGAAATGGAGAGCGGTCTGTCGCGTACGGAGCAGAGTCCCCGGTTTGTGTGCAACAGTCCCCGGTTTACAGGTTTCCAGACACAGGGTGCCCGGAAGCGCCTGCTTGGTCTCGACACCAGATGTTAGTTATTTAGCAGCACTCCTACTCTGTGAGGAAATGTCACGAAACACGACAGAATCCACTAACAAGAGTTTTATTAAGATGAGAGAAAAGGACAGACAAGTGCTCAGGCCTGTGGAAGAGACACGTGTGTGGAGAAGAAGAAAGAGAAGGAGGAAGCCAGGAATATGGCGCCGGCTTATAAAGGCTGGGTGGCACATGCGTACACAGGTCGATGTGGCTACTCCACTCATGCGCAGACAACATGGTCGTGTTGTGTGCTCTTACACAACCATGCAAAGCCACAGGGTCCTGGTCACTTGAGACACCTTGGCCCGGAAATGGCTATTTTGACCTGGAACTGGCTAGGCGGAAGTGTCTAGGTCCGCTGGGCATGCGCAAACACGCCCAACCGTGGGGGCGTGTTGTGAATCCATCAGGGGGGCCAGGACACTGGTCTGCATGCAAGACTGAGGGAAGTCATCCCAGGGGTGGCAGATGCTGGATACAATCCCAGAAAGAATCACTCTTTCTTTCATTTTAGATCTCTTTCTCCTATCATCAGAGCTGACAGACACACATAGTAAAGACAATCAGGCATGGCCATCACACATTCATACACCTGAACAGATCAGCTGACTTTTGAATGTTTAACTCATGGACAATGGATCAGCAGCCACATCCAGCCTTTCCTTTGTTTCCTAAACAGAAGGTGCCTTAACCAGACTTACCTCTAGAGGTGACAGACCAGAAGACTAATTTGTTTCCTTTTAGGGTAGAGGTGTCAGACTCTTCCCAAGTGTTAGGCAGTGACTGATCAAGGGGAGTCCTGGGGACCTGGAAAGTCTTCACATTGCACATTCCCTTGAACTAAACATGGTTCCCTGGTCTGAAGGTCTCCGAGGTTCCTAGTGTCTTGATGTTTGGTCTCTAGAGATGTGAGTCAGGCCTCCAGAAATGTATGATTATCCACCAGAGAAGACTACTCTGAGGAGGGCTTAAGCCAATAGAAAGTCTTCATTAGCTAGCCAGTAACTACATTGGTGTTCTGGATCCCAGTGTATCCATCCCCAAGCCTTTCTCAAGGTGAGCTTTTAAGCACCAGAACAATATCCTGCGTTGACATAGTTAACATGAATAGTTCTCCAGAAGTAGAATTACAAAAGCCAAAAAGCAAGGTTACTACATTTAGAGACTTTCCCATAACTATGGGCTTCAATGGATGAGGTTTTTGTTTTGTTTTGGCAAATAGTACTGTCTATGTGCTGTGTCTATGGCATGAATGGTACTTCCATCATGGAGTGGATTGTACTAAGGTCTAGGGGCCTGTTACAACAATCACCTAGGGTTTTTTTTTTTTTTTCTGTTTGTTTTCTATATCTTAGCTGAGACTTCGGGCATTGGGGTCCTTGAAATGGCAATGTCCATGCTCATGCCAGCAACACACATTCATTCAAGACTGCATCCACTCCTTACACACTCACTCAAGGCTTCTTCTACTCACGTTCAACACTATTGGTAAAACTGGACTTCCTCCAGTGAGAGTGCTTGTCTCCCTAAGATTTCTTGACAAATTGTAACCAGCAAGACAAAGCTTGTAAATATATTGCTTCTTCAATAACTGACACCATAGAAACACACACACATCTATCTTTCCACATTGCACACACATGACCACACAGCATCCTGTAACATACACACGTCCATTTATGCTTCCATGTAACACAAACATGAACATAGAGTATCTTGCAAGGTGATATCTTCCCTCCAATTTATTTATTTTGGTGGTGTGATGGCTATTCTTGGTTGTCAACTTGACTATATCTGGAATGAACAACAATGGAACACACACCTGTGAGACATTTTCTGCTTGAAGTGGGTGAATCCACTTCTAGTCCAGATCTTTGAGGTAGGAAGACACTTTTTTTTTTTAGTTTTTGGTTTTTCAAGACAGAGTTTCTCTGTAAAACATCCCTGCCTGTCCTGAAACTCACTTTGTAGACTGTTGTGGAATATTATTTTAAAATGTATTACATTCATCTATGTTGTGGAATATTTATTTGATGATACAAAGATATGTTGCATTCTTTTATGATGCATTTGTTTAATTCTGTGAAGCTGTGTTACTTTGCCTTTCTAAAACACCTGATTGTTCTAATAAAGAGCTGAATGCCCAATAGCTAGGCAGGAGAAAGGATAGGCAGGGCTGGCAGGCAAAGAGAATAAATAGGAGAAATCTAGGAAGAGAAGATCAAGGAACAAAAACAGGAGGAGAGAAGGACATCAGGGGCCAGCCACCCATCTACACAGGAAGCCGGGGAATAAGAAGGAAAGATATACAGAAACAAAGAAAGATAAAAGCCCAGAGGCAAAAGGTAGATTAGGAGAATTTAAGTTAGGAAAAAACTGGCAAGAAATAAGTCAAGCTAAGACCGGGCATCTATAAGTAAGAATAAGCCTGCATGTGTTTATTTGTGAGCTGCGTGGTGGGCCACCCAAAGACCAATGAGTGAAAAAAAAAACCAACTACAGTAGAGACCAGGCTGTGTTTAAATGATAGGATTAACTTACACTACCACCTTCCAGCAAATTTTGGTTATTTTTGTTAATGTTTTATGGGGAGGTCACCAAAGAAGACCACTCAGAGAGTTTATAGCCAACTGAAACTCTTTATTCCAGTCAGCTTGGACTACACTCTGGTAGTGGGGACCCAAGTGTAGCCCCAAGCATATAGAGCAAGAAGCTATTAAAAGCAAAAACCACATCCTGTTATCTTGCTCAGCAGATGCAGAGGGAGGTTTTGCCCAAGCAGGCAGGTTAAGAGAAGCCAAAATAAGTAGTTAGCTGCAGGGGGACATGCAAGCAGTTTAACAGAAGCCAGGATAAATAAGCTGAGGAATCACAACCTCTAGTTCCGAGAATACAGTTCAGTAGTTTTCCATGAGATTCTCCATCAGAAGTCTAATTCTATCCACCCCTAAAATGGATTCAGCAAGACTATGTAATGGAGGAGACTCTGTACTATCTGGCCCTGTCACAAATGTATAGTTTATCTTAATGATGAACCAAGAGCACAAATTACAGGGAAAACCTTTGGAAATTTTTATGTATTGAACCCCTTTAAAAAGTACTTATTCATCAACAGCTGTGTTTTTAACTTCTTCACACAAATACTTAAGGAATGGATTCTCAACAAAAATACTTTCACGCACATTTTCAGGCATCAGATTTTATCCAGAATGAAGTTATTTAAATTGAATAGTGAAGGAATGTATGAGGCTTTTCTAAACTATCTGCAATAAAATTTGTCTTTCTTATCAGTTACATTCCAGGCAATAAAAGCAAGGACACTGTAAAAGTAATTTTACAGAATATGGGCATGAACCAAATACTCTTCAAGGATTTTATATCTATTGTACTGTTTCTAAAAATTTTGTCTGGTACTGTGTTTGCCATTAACAAATTAGGCAGAAAGTAAACATTGTGCCTAATATCACAGGAGCCATGGGATATTAATGGTGACAAGGAAGGTGCCTCAGATAAACCTAGTTCCAATAACTATTCTCCCTAAGTCCTAGGTGAATAGTGGTTGACAAATTAAGTTTATAGAATTAACAAGATGAGAGTAATCAAAAACATAATGGCCAACGTTGTCTGACATTCTCAATAGAGTATCACCTCTGAACAACAGACTCCCCACACTCTCATTCTCTAAGGGTTTCTTGGCAGCAAGAGTATGAATACTCCTGGGGGGTGGGAGAGGGCGGAGGTGGGATCTGTGGGTGGTATGTAGAGTAGAAAATTTCTTAATAAAGAAAAATGAAAACAAAAACAAAAACAAACAACAACAAAGTATGAATACTCTGATGTTGACCAAATCTGAGGGCAGACTAAAGTTCTTCCCATATTCTTTTCAGTCACAGTCCTGCCAATGAGTCCTCCAATGTTCAGTAAAATTTCCATACAAAGGCTTGTCCACCTTCTTTACATGCATAGGACTCCTGATGACAATGGATTTTCTGATGTTGTGTAGGCTCACCATTTACAATAAAGGTTTTCCCACATTCTGCATGTTCACAGGGTTTCAGACCTATAAGGACTCTCTGATGAGCTTTAAGAGCTGAGCTAATTCTATAAATGTTCCCACATTCCTTGCATTTATAGCGTTTCACACCAGCATGGATTCCTTTAAGTTGAAGAAGGCCTGAGCTCAAACTGAATGTCTTTCCACATTTTTTACACTGATAAGAGTTTTATACCAGTATATATTCACCACTGTGCGTAAAGGCTGAACTAAATCTAAACATTTTCCCACATTTCTTACATTCATAGGGTTGCTTACTATTGTGAATTCTCTAATACATAGCTAGCTTAGAATTACTGAAGGCCTTTCCACATTCCTTACATCAGAAGGCTTATTAATATGAATATTAGCATGTGAAACCAAGTCTGATTTTCAACTAATGGACTTCACACATTCTTAACATTGGTAAGGTTTTTCACCAGTATGAATTCTTTGATGTACTTTAAGATCTCCACCACGAGCAAAGTACTTCCCACATTCTTTACATTCATAAGGATTCTTGCCAGTATGAATTCTAAAATGTCCAAGAAATTGGTAATGATATTGAAAGGCTTCCCCACATTCCTTACATTGAAAGGGCTTCTCACCAGTATGGATTCTCTCATGAATTCTAAGGCCTGTACCACGAATAAAGCCCTTTCCACATTCCTTGCACTGAAAAGGTTTCACATCAGTATGAATTCTCTGATGTTGAGTAAGTTGGTACTGAAGTCTGAAAGCTGACCCACACTTCTCACATTCAAATGATTTCTCTCCAGTATGAATGCTCTGGTGCCGAGTGAGCTGTGCCAGAACAGTGAAGGCCTTTCCACATTCCGTGCATTGAAAGGGTCTCTCACCAGAATGAATTTTCTGATGTTGCATAAGGTTTGAACGACGATTAAAGGCTTTCCCACACTCATTACATTCATATGGTTTCACACCAGCATGAATAATCCTATGTTCAACAAGGCTAGAGACACGCTTAAAGGACTTCCCACATTCCTCACATTCAAAAGGTGTTTGACCTGTATGAATGGTTTTATGGTAATTAAGTTGGCTAGAAAAATGAAAAGCCTTTCCACATTCTTTACATTCAAAAGGTCTCTCACCACTATGAAATCTCTGATGTCGAATGAGATGTATATTAAGTCTAAAGACTTTCCCACATTCCTTACATTCAAATGGTTTCTTTCCAGTGTGAATACTCTGATGCTCAGTAAAATTCGAACGCCGACGGAAGAATTTCCCACATTCATTGCACTGATAGGGTTTCACATCAGTATGGATTCTCTGATGTTCACTAAGTTGGTACTTTCGTCTGAAGGCTGACCCACACAGCTTGCACTTGAAAGGTTTCTCATCAGTGTGAGTTTTCTTATGCTCAGAAAGATATAGGTGAAGCCTAAAAGCCTTCCCACATACATTACATTCAAAGGGCTTCTCACTAGTATGAATACTCTGGTGTCTTGCAAGGTATGAGCCACTACTGAATATCTTGCCACACTGCTGACATTCAAATGATTTCTCTCCAGTATGAATGTTCTGGTGCCGAGTGAGCTGTGCCAGAACAGTGAAGGCCTTTCCACATTCCTTACACTGAAAGGGTCTCTCACCAGAATGAATTTTCTGATGTTGCATGAGGTTTGAGCGACGATTAAAGGCTTTCCCACACACGTTACATTCATATGGTTTCACACCAGCATGAATAATCCTATGTTGAAAAAGAGTCGAGACACGATTGAAGGACTTCCCACATTCCTCACATTCAAATGGTTTTGTACCTGTATGAATGGTTTTATGGTACTTAAGCAGGGTGGGAAGATGAAATGCCTTTCCACATTCATCACATTCATAAGGTCTCTCATCACTGTGAGACTTCTGATGTCTTGTAAGTTGTTGGTGGAGTCTGAAGGCTTTCCCACATTCCTTACATTGATAGGGTTTCTCTCCAGTATGAATACTTAGATGCTGAATAAGATTTGAACGACAACCAAAGTATTTCCCACACTCATTACATTCATATGCTTTTTCTATATTGTGAGTAAGAGTCTGGCAGGTGTAAGTACGCAGTTTTTCCTTGTTATTAATCTTTTGATCAGCATCTCCATCTTGATATCCCTGTAATCTCTTGAATGTACTGTACTTGGGGCCATTACTAAAACTGGAGCCCTGGAGGTCAAAATTTTTACTTAATTGCTTTATGCTCTGTGTGGGTAAATTTATATCATAAGTATGATTTTCTGGAGATATATTTTCAGCGTTATAACATGACTCCAAATCTAAAAGAAAAGGAGAAAGCAAGAATACATTATTTTTCTGAAACACACACACACACACACACACACACACACACACACACACACACACTCACCATCCACAACATGAATGGCCAGACTCTAACGTATTTTCTGATAAGCTGAACAGGAACAAGGAGGGCAGCAATAATGAAAGCAGAACAGGCTGGAAATGAAAAGGCATGTTTGCTTAACAAGATCATAACTAACTAGAGGGAAAATTCGTACATGCTTCTTTATATATTACTGAAAACACATATCCTTCAGTGAAGGTTTTTGAACCTGTGGGGACATAAAAGCCAACCCTAACCTGATGGCACTGTATTATTGCCTGCCCATAAATGAACTGCTGTATCCCAGTCATTAGAGTGTTCAGATTTGAGGAGTAATTTGCACAGGTCCCCTTTGGTAGCTAAAGAAACTTAATATGGAGACAGGCATCCCTGAAGGGTCATTGACCTTTTGCTCTGGAATACTTGGGAGATCCTAGTGACCTGCAAGTGAGATAATGGGAAAATGGGCCAGGAAGTATTAATACCTGCTTTTGCTTATATAAAACTTGCTTATCTCTTGGGAAAAAAAAATACTTGCTTATCGCTGTGGCAAATGGACAACATAGACTTTTTTTTTTAACTATACTGCAGGAAAAGAATAACCTGAGGAAAGTAAAACAATTTTCCTGCCCAGCTGTGGATTCCATGGGTAGTTAGAATATACACTTTTCTGATAACTTCCTTTAAAAGCACACCTTACTACCTCTTGTGTACAGCATGCTGCTTGGCTCTAAGGCTGTTGTCCTTCTGCTAGTAGTAGGAATAAATTCATTTCATCTAAACTTGAACTGACTCTAAAGTCTTTGATCTTTCCCAATGGATTCAAATGTCACAACAAACCAAATCAAGAGAAAAAATAGTATACCATGAAAATTTATAATATCTGTCAGGTTTCAAGAAAACTGGTCTGGACTTGGAATTCTTTTTGTTTTGTTTTGTTTTTGACACAAGTTTTCTCTGTATAGCCAGAGCTGTCCTGGAACTCCCTCTGTAGACCACACTAGCCTCAAACTCAGAGATCCACTTTCCTCTGCCTCCTGAGTGCTCGTATTAAAGGTGTATGCCACCAACTCCTGCCCTGGACTTGGGATTCTTAAAAATTAAAGTGGGTAATAATCTGTGGTGGTACTGGTACACAATTGTAATCCCACCAACAAGGAGCCATAGGTAAGTCATGAACTCCAGGCCAGCTTGGACTAGACAGACACTGTCTGAGAAAAACAAAAACAAGCTAAAAAGAAAAAAGGGGGAGATAATTCATTAAACTTTTTAAGAACCCTAAGGATCTCCAGCCAGGGAAACAGGTAAGCTAAGTGCAGATATTTACCTAGCCCTCCTCTCCTCCAAATCCAATTTCCTAGTCTCATCCCTAGCTTTGCAGCAGACCACTTGCTGTGGACTCCCCTTCATTCCTGCCCTGATCTCCATCCAGTCAATCACACAGATCTACACCTCTAAACTTCCTTCTCCCCACTCACTGCTTTATCCCAAACCCCAACCCAACAGGCATTCTCTGGAAACCAAAAGGTCACTCTGGCCAGTGAAACAAGTAGGCTAACTGCAGATCTTCACCCCTCCCTCCATTCCTCCAAGTCTAATCCCCAGTCTCATCCCCAGCTCAGTAGCAGACCATCTGCTACAGCCTCTCCTCACTTTCTGACCCTACTCCAAGACACTAAGCAGATCCTAGTGGAACACCTGCTTTCCTCCCTCCTGTGGACCTCCTCAACACCACCCACCTAGCCCACCCCCATTCCTGTGTCAGCTCCCAATAGCTAGAAACGTATTTTACCTGGAACCCCAGTGGCCACATCGATCAGGATCCCACAAGAATTTCCTACCTGGCAACACACAGTTACCACACTCTCCTAAGAACTAGAGAAGGCAACTGAAACCAAGGAACAAAATACTCACCCAACAAAGACAAGACCAGATATCAGCACCTAGAATTACAATCTTCCCAAACCCAGATGCCTAAATGCCAGCATAAAAACAATAATGGTATGTCAGCACTGGAGCCCAGCAACCCTACCACAGCAGGACCTGAGTATTGCAACATAGCTAAAGCACAAGAAAAAGACATTAAAATACCCTTTAGAAATATGGTAGTGGTCATTAAAGCGGAAATCAATGAATCCCTTAAAGAAATCTATGAAACCACAAACAAACAGTGGAGATGAATCAAACGGTTCAAGACCTGAAAGTACAAATAGAATGAACAAGGAAAATCCAAACTGAGGGAAATCTGGAAAGGAAAAGTTTAGGAACTCAAGCAGGAACCTCAGAGGAAGCCTCACCAACAGAAATCAAAAGATGGAAGAGAGAGTCTCAGACACTGAAGACATGAAAGAAAATGATAAAGCTAAAAAACGTTTCAGCACAAAACATTCAGGAAATTTGGGACACCACAAAAAGATCAAATCTAGGAATAAGAATAGAGGAAGGAGCCAGGCGTTGGTGGCGCACACCTTTAATCCCAGCACTCGGGAGGCAGAGGCAGGAGGATCTCTGTGAGTTCGAGGCTAGCCTGGGCTACCAAGTGAGCTCCAGGAAAGGCGCAAAGCTACACAGAGAAACCCTGCCCCGAAAAAAAAAAAAAAAAAAAAAAAAAAAAGAATAGAGGAAGGAGAAGACACTCAGGTCAAAGACACAGGAAATATTTTCAACAAAATCATAGAGGAAAGTTCCCCTAATCTAAAGAATGAGATGCCTATCAAAGTACAAGAAGCATACAGAACAACATATAGACTGGATGAGAGAATAAAGTCCCCTGGGTACATAATAATCAAAACTAAATGTACAGGACAAAGAAAGAATATTAAAAGCTGCAAGGGAAACAGACCAAGTAACATATAAAGGCAGACATATTAGAATAACACCTGACTTCTCAATGGAAACTTTAAAAGGCAGAAGGAACTGGACAGGTGTTCTACAGAATCTAAGAGACTACAGATGCCAGCCTAGACTATTATACCCACCAAAACTTTCAATCACCATAGATAGAGAAAACAAGACAATCCATGATAAAAACCAAATTTAAGCAATGTCCATACCTACAGCAGGTATTAAAAGGAAAACTCCAACTTAAAGAGGTTAACTATACGCAAGAAAACACAAGGAATAAATAGTCCCAGACCACTAAGTCAAAAGAGAGAAAACACACACCACCACCACCACAATAAAATAACAGGAATCAATAAACACTTCTCACTCATATCTCTCAATATCAATGTTCTCAATTTCCCAATAAAAATACACAGACTAACAGAATGGATGTAAAAACAGGATCCATCCTTCTCCTGCATCCAAGAACCACACCTTAACACCAAGGACAGACATCACCTCAGGGTGAAAGAATGGGAAAAGATCTTCTAATTAGAAGCAAGCTGGTGTAGCCATTTTAATATCTGACAAAATAGACTTCAAAACTAAGCTAATCAGAAGAGATAGGGAATGATATTACATGCTCATCAAAAGAAAAATCCACCAACATCTATGCACCAAACACAGGGTACCAAGTTCATAAAAGAAACTATAACACAGCTTAAATCACATATTGACCCTCACATACTGATAGTAGGAGACTGCAATAACTCACTCTTGTCAATATTTACAAACCATTTCACAGAAACACAAAAGGATATATCTTCTTCTCAGTACATCATCAAACTTTCTCTATAACTGACCATACACTTGGACACAAAGCAAGCCTCAACAGATACAAGAAAATTCAAATACCACCTTGTAATCTGTCTAACAACCATGGATTAAAGCAGGCTATCAATAACCAGAAACAACAGAAAGCATACAAACTTACAAAACCAAACAACTCAATATTGAATAAAAAAAATGAGTCAAGACATAAATGAATAAAAATGAAGACACAACACGCCCAAACTTACAGGACACAATTAAAGCAGTTCTAAGAGGCAATTTCATGGTAGTATGTACCACTGTAAAGAAATAGGAGCCATCTCATAATATCAGCTTAACATCATTCCTGAAAGCTCTAGAACAAAAGGACAAAATTACACCCAAAAGGATAGACTACAAGAAATAATTAACTCAGGACTGAAATTAGTAAAATAGAAACAACAACAATAACACAAAAAATACAAAGAATCAATAAAACAAAGAGTTGGTTCTTTGAGAAAACCAGAAAGACTGATAAACCCTTAACCAAACTAAAAGGAAGAGAAAGAAGATACAAATAAAGAAAATTAGAGATGAAAGAGAGAAATATCAACAGACACTGTAGTGGTTTGAATAGGAAAGATCTCCGTAGATTCATGTGTTTGAATGCTTGGTCATTAAGTAGTGGCACTATTAGGAGGTATGGCCTTGTTAGAGGAGGTGTGTCACTGGGGGTGGCCTTTGAGGTCTCTGAAGCTCAAGCCTACTGATCAAGATACAGAAATCACAGTTTATTCTCCAGCACCATGTCTGCCTGCACACCACCATGCTTCCCACCATGACGATAATAGACTAACCCTCTAAACTGTAGGACAGTCCCAGTGAAATGTTTTCCTTTCTAAGAGCTGCCGTGGTCATAGTGTCTCTTCACCACAATAAAACCCTAAGACAGACACCAAGGAAATCCAGAGAAGCATAAGGACATACTTTTTAAAAGCCTGTACTCCAACAAATTGGACAAAAATCAACACCACTTCATGATAAAAGTTCTAGAGAAACTAGGGATATAAGGGACAGACCTCAACATAATAAAGGTAGTGTACAGCAAGGCTATGGCCAGCATCAACTTAAATGGAAATAAACTCGAAGCAATGCCATTAAATCTGGAACGAGACAAGACTGTTCACTTTCTCCAAACTTAGTCAATAGAGTATATAAAATCTATTGACTAGATAAAAACTAGATATCAAGAAAACAAATAACCCAATTAAAAAATGGAGTTGAAATCTAAACAGAGCATTCTCAAAGGGGAAACTCAAATGGCGGAAAAACACTTAAATGTTCAACATCCTCGGACATCAGAGAAATGCAAATAAAAACTACTGTGAGCTTTCATCTTACACCTGTCGCAATGGCTAAGATCAACAAAGAAAGTGACTGCGCACGCGGACGAGCTTGTGGAGTAAGGGGAACACTCACTCACTACTGTGGGAGTAGAAACTGTATGCGACTATGGAAATCATGCGCGGGTTCTTCAGGAAGATGAGAATCAATCTGTGTAGATGAATTTCTAAATGGTCTTACTAAATAAAAAACACGGAGCCAAATATAGGGGTGAAAGCCTTAGATCAAGAAAACAGGGAAAGCCACCAGCCAACCTTACCTCACCAACTCTGCAGCTTCCAAATGCGTGTTACTTCCTGTCTACCCACGCCTTTATTGCCTTGCTGTTCTACCCTCTCATTGGCTGTATCAGTTACCTCACTTCCTCTTTCAACACAGCTCTGTCACTTTCTGTCTGTCTGAAAAGACCTCCAGGCCTCTATGGTTGGTACTGGGATTAAAGGCATGTGTCACCACACTTGGCTACGTTTCCTAGTGTGACCTTGAACACACAGAGATCCTGCCTGCTAAGGGATTAAAGGCATGTGCTGCCTGACTTCTTCTTTACTTAAAATGGCTGGCTTTTTCCCCTGATTGGAAGCTTCCAGAGCTTCCAATACCAGTTTTGGTTACATCTAATTGAGTTGTTGGCCAAAAGGGCACCATGGCAACCAAAAAAACAAACAAACAAACAAACAAAAAACAAAAAAAAAACAAAACAAAAAAACCTCAGACTGTTGCTAAGACTACAGATTGTTGTCCACAAACTGAAAGCAAGGCCCATTGCTGAAGACAAAATCTACTCAACTTACTGAACACAGAGAAGTAAAGCTGTTGCCAACATTGAGCCTTCACACTATGTGTTGTAGAATATTATTTTAAGGTGTGTTACATTTGTTTATGCTGTGGGACATGTGTTTAATGATGCAAAGATGTATTGCATTCTTTTATGTTGCATTTGTTTAACTCTGTGAAGCTGTGTTACTGTGCCTGTCTAAAACACCTGATGGTCTAATAAAGAGCTAATTGGTCAATAGCAAGACAGGAGAAAGGATAGGCTGGGCTGGCAGGAAGAGAGAATAAAAAGGAGAAATGTGGAAGGAGCACAAAAAGGAGAAAGAGCAAGAGAACAAGAAGAGGAGAACGCTAGGGGCCCGCCACCAAGCCACACAGCCAGCCATGGAGTAAGAGTGAAAGTAAGATTTACAGGAGAAAAGGGAAAAGCCTAGAGGCAAAATGTAGATGGGTTAATTTAAATTAAGAAAGCTCTCAAGAAACAAGCCAAGCTAAGGCCAGGCATTTAAAATTAAGAATAAGCCTCCACATGTGATTTATTTAGGTGCTGGGTAGTGGGCCCCTAAAGAGCCAAAAGGCCCATAGAGTAAAAACAACCAACAACACCTATGTTCCAATGTCTTTGGTACGGGAAGGTACTCTATACACTACCAAAAGAGAAACATAAACAACAAGCCACCCACAAACCCTTGGAATGACAATAGAGTGCTGCCTACAAGAATTGCTAGGGCCATGGTGGCATAAAGCTTGTGGGAGTAACCAATCAATATATGATTTGACTTCAGGGTCATCCATGAGATGACACCATTTCTGACACTGGAAGAGTGACCAAGAACCAGAGACTAGACAGCACAGGAATCAAGAGTAAAACCAAATACTGCTGTTCTCAAAAACAAAAACAAAAATGAAGCAATAAAATGGGTCCTAATGGTATCCTGCTATACTTATAGATCAATGTCTTGCTCAGCCATCATCAGAGGAGCTTCCTCATGCAGCAGCTGGGAACAAATACAGAGATCCACAGCCAGACACTATGCAGAGAATGAGACCTTGGGATGCTCAGCCCTAAAAAGCATGTTTCCATCAAACCTCTCCTCTCAGAGCTCAGGGAACTCTGTGGAAGAGGTGGAGGAAAGAAACAGTGTAAAATCCAGAGAGACAGAAGACATCAAGAAAACAAGACCCTCTAAATCAACATGATCAAAGTTCTCATGAGTTCACAGAGACTGAGCAGCATGCACGGGGCCTGCACCATCCAACCTGCACCAGGTCCTTTGTGCATAAATTTATTATGGCCTCCAGGATAGTGTGTATGGGATTATGATTGTGCAAACAAGTTCATCTCTGTTTCTTGTTCCTTCTCTTGGGTAATGTCCCTTCTGTTTGTTTGTTTGTTTTGTCCAATTCCAATGTGTTAGTTTTTGTTTAGTCTGTTTTATTATATTATATTTTATCATTACCCCTTAGAAGCATGGTTGTTTTCTAAGAAGAGAGAAATGGAGTGGATCCAGATAGAAGGTGAAGTGGGAAGGAATTGGGAGTACCATCACACCTTGATTAGAGTGACTAGAAAGATATTCAATTAAAATATTTGCTACACCTCACTGTGTTCCTGCATTCACTGGTGTTCAAAGTGTCTTATCATTGGATCAGTGGCTAAGGACACTGACTGCTCTTCCAGAGGACCTGGGTTCCAGTACCAGGGGATCTGATATTCTCTTATGGCCTCTTTGGGTACCTGCACACCTGTGTGCACACACACAACCAGTAAGATACGTTTAAAATGGTAGAGAGGGTAACTGCTCCAGTAAGAGGGAAGAAGGGGAGGACAACTTAGCGACTCATGAACTAGAAGCCCCTGTGACAGCCTCTGCTATGACCTTGACTTCCTTCCCAGGTCTCAGGCATGTTCTTCCACAGGCCTTCGCGATTTGAAGGAAGTGTGTCAACCCAGTGTCAGCCATGAGGTGACTCTCCGACCACATGCTGTGCCTGGCAATGCTGGAGACCTGCCTTCCTCTTACTCACCTGGGCTGGGCCTGTCTGTTTCTTCCTTCACAACCATCCAGGGCTCTCTCTCCTGCTCTAATAAGGCGATCAGATCGGGTTTGGAAACGGAACTTCCCACTTAAAAGAAAGAAGAAATGACACATAGAGACTTTTAAACTTGGTCCCTCTAGTTATCCCAGAATGACCTGGAACTCAATATGATGACCAGGCTGTCCTGGAACTTCCTTTATCTGCCTGCCCCTGCCTCCCAAATGCTGGGATTAAAGGCATGTGCCACCATGAGCTGCCTGTGTAGATTCTGAAAACTACAGACTTATTTATTTATTTATTTGTTTATTTGTTTATTTATTTATTTATTTATTTATTTATTTTTACTGAGAAAGGGATTATTTATTAAAGGATTATATGGAGGAATAACTCACTGATACAAAATAGGGCAAATTCAATCCCAGCGTCCCTGGAAGGCTGAGAACCGGTCTCACGCTGCTTCACACTACCTGACTCGGTCTTCAACATTCAAGAGCACATGAGAGATGGGCCCCATGTATGTACTCCCCAGATCTTAAGCTAGCCAAGAGGCCATGCCCTAAGGGCTGGTACCCCAAGGCCATATGTGGAACAAATACCCACTACAGTGGCTTGCATCTATAGTCCTAGTACTTAGGAGGCAGAGGATTGCCTGAGGTCTAATAATATAAATAATTAATACAATTAATAATTTTAATTATGTATAATTAATATAATATAAATAACAAAATAAATAAAAATAATATAATGATGAAAATGAGCATCAGTTTCCTGTAAGAATGGTCAGCTAAAGGCTGAAGCAAGTGACGAACTGCACATGGTTGAAGCAGGAAGTAACGTCGTGAAAGCAATCCAATTCATGCTGGCAACTGAACACAGACCATCAATGGCTTTCCTTTGGAGAATTACTCTTGTGCCATGTGTAGTCCTTAGGCTGGAGTGTGGTTCAGGACCTGGGCGGTTAGTGGGCAACACTTAGTGACTATGCAGGAAGATGGTCAGAGGAGGAGGAGGATGGGAAACTCTTGTGTTAGTCTGAAAGGCATGATCAGAGGCTGATCTAGATCATCCTTTGCAGGAATACCCAGAGGTTGTCTCCCAGGGTGATTCTACATCCTGTCAAATTGATGATACTAACCATCACAATCTGTGTGTCTATTTTGAGGTAGTGCTATGTTGCTTTGATTACTATGACTATGTAGTATCAGACTTATTTATTATGAAGGTCTATACAGTTTGGCATGGTGGACCATGCCTGTTAGCTCAGCAGGTGGGGAATAAGCCGGGTCGATCTGTGCTGCAGAGCAAGACCCTTGTCTTGGAAAAACAGATAAAATACACTAAGAGACAAAATAATACTAAGGAAAGACTTCAAAGGAGAACCTGGGTGAGAAACCAGCTATTGCAGAAAAGGGTTTAATCTCATTTAAATGCAGATAAGGGCTTGTCACTGAAGGGGAAAGTATATATAGTGAGGGAGAACATGAACCCTTAGGCTACACTGTCTAGTGTAAACCCCTTCTCTGCAGCTCGCCAATAATGCCATTTATTTACGCAAGTCCCATAAGATTCTATGCTTAATGTTCTGATCTTAAAAACTGGGTATGGAGTCAGGCATGGTGGCACACCCCTTTATTCCCAGCACTGGGGAGTCACAGGCAGGCAGCTCTCTGTGAGTTCTGGGCTAGCCTAGTCTATAAATCCAGTTCCAGGACAGCTAGGGTTGTTAGACACAGAAACCCTGTCTCAAAAAAACAAACAAACAAAAAACCTGGGCATGGTGGCACACACATGTAATCACAACACTTGAGACGTAGAAGCAGGAGAAAGAAGTTCAAGGACAGCTTTAGTCTCATACACGTCCAAAGTTCCCCTACGCTACATGAGACATGGTCTCAAAAAAGGAAATAATAATGATAGTGATAATAATAATAATTTAGATTGAGTTGCTGATATCTATTAGGTAGGCTTGATACTAAGATTAAACACTACATTCAAACACTTTGAACACTGTCTTGCCTATAGTAACACAAAATCATTATTTTTGAAGTTTCCATTTACTTACACAGTAACTCTGGGGATGGAATGAGGGTTTGAGCGTGCTGGGCAAGTGCTCTCCTACTGAGTTAAAGTCCCGTGTTAGCACTGCTGTTATTTATGACGCCTTCTTTCACATGTACACCTCATTCTCACCAATTTACTCAATGAAAAAGACCAATTTACAGCCTGAAACTTCCACAACAAAGCAGGTAAAGGAAGTGTTTGTTGGAAATAGAATGCGTCCACTTCTGTTTTAAGTTGATTCTGCTGATTCATTATTACTTTTGTGATAATAAATGATAAAACTTCTTTTGTGTAAGCGTATAGTGTACGCATAGTTCATGAAGGCATGGGCACAGTGTATGTAGGTATGCACATGTGAGTACAGGTCAAAGACTGATGGGAGATGTCATCTTTGATTGCTCCCCACTTTGGTTCCTGAGACAGCATCTCTCTCTGAACCCAGAGCTCATTGAGAGGATCTCCAAGGTGTGGACAAAAAGCAGGTGCTTCATAAAGCTCCTGTTTTCAACCAAGGGAATCTCATAATATTCCTTTGAGAAGGAGGAGGAACTCAGCTACCTCTTTAAAATTCTATTGACTTAAATTTCTTTTATATGTATGTAAGTGTCTGTCTGCATGTACATCTGAGCACCACATGCAGGCATGATGACCATGGAGACCAGAAGAGGGTATCAGATCCCCTGGACCTGGGAGCTATACCATCTTATGGTGGTAGGAATTGAACCCAAGCCCTCTAAAAGAGCAATCAGTTCTCTTAACAGCCAAGATACCTCTCTAGCCCCTAATTATATTTATTTATTTGTTTGTTTGTTTCATTTTGTTTCTTTGTTTTGTTTGAAACAAGGCCTTACTCTGTACACTAGGCTACCCTAGAACTCACTATATATCTGAAGGTGACTTAGAACTCAGCAATCATCCTGCTTCAGCCTTCTGAGTGAAGAAGGAATGACAGCCATGGGCCACCAAGCCCAGCTTCAGCTACCACAGAAAAATGGCCCCGTCTTTTCATTCAGAGTGAGGAAAGCCAACAGTGTAGAGAGCACACCCCCCCTTTCACGGGGACAGATGACCTTACCCACTGTGACGAGGTTGCTGTAGGTCTCCAACATCATGTCCCTGTATAAGACCCTCTGAGTAGCATCCAGGCAGGCCCATTCCTCCTGAGAGAAGTCAACAGCCACATCTCTGAATGTCACTGACCCCTGAAACCACAAACACAAGTAGAGTGAAACTGGGGAAGCATTCAAGAAGGAAAATCAGAGGGGAAAGGACTCAAGAACAGGAAATGCTCAAGGCACCTGACTGCACGCCCTCCCCCAGTAAAGGATGACAGTACGCACCCTACGCATTCAATAAATGTGCATTTCCATTCCAATCACACCCTTCAAGTTATAGCCCACAAGAGAGAAATGTCACCTGTGTTCAGTGTAAAATACTAAGAAATAGTGTGAGTCCTTGAGATTATTATGGTATCAGATGATATCATTAAGATTTTTTTTTTTGTCACAGGAATGATTTTTGCAACTACATTAAGAGTCCGTAAACTATGTAAGGGCTCATATTACTGGCATATTAGGTTTAAGGGGTTTTCCTTAAAAACAAAAAACAAAAACTTTCAAGGTGAACAGTGTGTCTCAGGTCTTCCTGAACTCTGGAAGCGACAGTCCCCTCCCAGTCCCAGCCTGGATGACCTTTCCCTCTCATCAC